>BLSH010314447.1:63739-74871 GCA_018402905.1 Glandirana rugosa | reverse complement strand
CTGCATAACTGCCCCACCTGTGTCACTGGCTGCAAACTGCCCCCACCTGTGTCACTGGCTGCATAACTGTCCCTACCTGTGTCACTGGCTGCATAACTGCCCCCACTGTGTTATTGGCTGCAAACTGCCCCCACCAGTGTTATTGGCTGCATAACTGCCCCACCTGTGTTATTGGCTACATAAGTGACCCCACCTGTGATACTGGCTGCAATTTACCCCCTCCTGTGATACTGGCTGCAATTTACCCCCTCCTGTGATGCTGAGCTGTATACTGTGTACTGTGATGGTGAGCTGTATACTGTGTCCTGTGATGCTGAGCTGTATACTGTGTCCTGTGATGGTTAGCTGTATACTGTGTCCTTTGATGCTGATCTGTATACTGTGCCCTGTGATGCTGATCTGTATACTGTGCCCTGTGATGCTGGGGCTGTATTCTGTGATGCTGGGGCTGTATACTCTGTCCTGTGATGCTGAGCTGTATACTGTGCCCTGTGATGCTGGGGCTGTATACTGTGCCCTGTGATGCTGGGGCTGTATACTGTGATGCTGGGGCTGTATACTGTGCCCTGTGATGCTGGGGCTGTATACTGTGTCCTGTGATGCTGAGCTATATACTGTGCCCTGTGATGCTGAGCTGTATACTGTGTCCTGTGATGCTGAGCTGTATACTGTGTCCTGTGATGCTGAGCTGTATACTGTGCCCTGTGATGCTGAGCTGTGTACTCCTGACACAATATGTGGAATACAGGGGACGGAGAGGGTGGATTCTATAAGGGGTGGGGCTTATTAGATGTAGGAGGGGTCAAGGGGAAGGGCGGGGCCTGGCACCCCCCATCCAAAAACTTCACCAGCCGCCACTGTATATACACACACATACACACACAATAAATTTGGGGAATCTATAACCGCCCCATTTTTACTTCAGTATATAATACAATGTAGGCGGTGTACACAGTATATAATATAGTGTATTCAGTGTACAGTATATAATACAGTGCAGGCGGTGTACACTATATAATACAGTGTGTACAGTATATAATACAGTGCATACATTGTACAGTATATAATACAGTGCAGTTGGTGTACAGTATATAATACACTTCAGGCAGTGTACAGTATATAATACAGTGCAGTCGGTGAACACAGTATATAATGCAATGTATACAGTATATAATACAGTGCATTCGGTGTACAGTATATAGTGCAGAGTATATAGTGCAGTGTAGAGTATATAATACAGTGTAGTGTGTTGTGAAAAAAAAATCCCCATGTCTGGAAGGCCACCAAGGAGAGGCAGACGCTCACAGGCCACTAAAAAAGAGGGCAAGCAGCCTCTGTGTCTACAGTAAAAAGTGGTGGTCGCAGACATGGTGCATCCTCTGCAGGCGGGCACGCTTGTCCTTTTTTTTTCTGGTGCTGGCCGTGTTATTGAGCCACAACATGTAGAAGAGTTGGTGGAGTGGATAACTAAGCCATCCTCATCCTCCGTCACCCAGGCTCATACTAGTTTGCCTTCCAACGCAGCTGCCAAAGCGACCTATTCCACCTGCTCCTTGTCCACAGTTACTCCTTCCGTAGCCCCACCATCATGCATGGAGGAGTCACCAGAATTATTCAACCTTAGTGTCGGTTACATGCTGCTGGAGGATGCGCAGCAATTTGAATGCTCCGATGTTGGTTCCTAGGTTGAGTAAGATAGTAATTTGTGCCTAGAGAGAGGGGGTGCCACAGAAGAACAAGAAACTAGCAGTCATGTTCCTCCAGCTGCAGCATACTGCCAAGTTTACTCCAGTGACGAGGAGGGAGGGGATGATGAGGTCCCTGACTGTTCTTTCAGGCACGCTGCACGCAGGGCCGGCTCTACCACTAGGCAGAGTAGGCGGCCGCCTAGGGTGCACTGCCGCCTAGGGGCGCATGGCCACTGTTGATCTGTCACTGGCTGCTCTGAATTGATTCATGTAAAAGCTGACACTGTGTGACTGAGATAATGAGATTGTATTATCACATGCCATTTGCAAATGTATATAGAAATAGTGACTGATCTGCCAAATACCACCGCCTCTGCCCCCACCCCCCGTGAGGCTGTATTTGATGGGCACAGGTGAAGCTGTATTTGATGGACACAGGTGAGGCTGTATTGATTGGCGCTGGTGAAGCTGTATTTGATTGGTGCTGACCTGGCTGCAATTCATTGGCGCTGATTAGGTTGGTCAGGGAAAAGGGGGTGGAGCCAGGGGGGCGGCAAAATGAGGTTTCGCCTAGGGTGTCAAAAATCCTTGCACCAGCCCTGGCTGCACGCCGGGATAGTGTGGGTGGGATGGATAGACACAGGAGGCACAGGGGAGGAGGAGGAGCTGTATTCCCCTCTGATCTCCCATCTGTGAGGGGAGTGTGGGGGAGCAGGTTTGATCACTGGGCTGTGAGTGTCACAGACATTCGGATTCCTGCAGCCACCAGTCTCACCATTCACAGACAGATTCTCCTATGGACGGGAGCAATCAGTCTGTATTTTTACTGTCACTATGAGATAATGGGAGGCTCAGGACCCCGCCTGCCTGCGAGTCCTCTCTGCCAATGGAGGATGAAGGGGGAGGGAGCAACTCAGGCATCTGTGGGCTGTGCAAGCCCCGCTTGCATTATGCAGAGTGTCAGCGAGGAGAAGGAGGGGGGGAAATCCCCCGGAGGAGATGACAGGTGACGCTCTCCCCACCTCCCCTCTCAACAGAGCGTGTGTAATTCCAGCGGCGGCCCGGTCAGGATCCGTACAAATACAAAAAAAAATCTGTTTTAATGGGGAGGGACAGCATCATTTAGGGGGGGCCCGGGCCCCCTGTTGCCCTACCTTAGTGACGCCCCTGCCCCCAATACAGTAAAACTGCACATTTTAGAGCAGCCTTTTATTTTGGCCAGCTTAAGGCATACATGTGCAATAATCATACTGTCTAATCAGAATCTTGATATGCCACACCTGTGAGGTGAATGGATTATCTCGGCAAAAGAGAAGTGCTCACTAACGCAGATTTAGACAGATTTGTGAACAATATTTGAGAGAAATAGACCTTTTGTGTACATAGAAAAAGTCATAGATCTTTAAGTTCAGCTCATGATAAATAGGGGCAAACACAAAAGTGTTGCGTTTATAATTTTGCTCAGTGTAATACAGTGCAGAGTATATAGTGCAGTCCGCATAGTATATACAGTATAATACAGTAACCACATGAGTCAGATTTTGACAATGCCTTTATTAAAAAAGAAAAAAAGGGTCCCGCAATGTACATCCATCGTCAATCACGACGCCCGACGGACCGAAATAAACAAAAAAGCTTCTCGATGGGAGGGATCCCGCTGACAGCTGTCTCTTCGCTTTGACAGTTTATTTATAGGCCAGGGCGGGGCCACCCGCTGATGTAACTGAGTGACCCCGCCCCTTGTGATATCAGAAGGGGTGGGGCCATCCGGTTACATCCACGGGTGGCCCCGCCCTTACCTATAAATAAACTGTCAAAGCAAAGAGACAGCAGTCGGCAGGAGCCCTCCCATCGAGGGGGAGCTTTTTCGTTTTGTTTATTTTTCGGGCCCATCGGGCGCCGTGATTGAATTTATTTCTTTTTTAATAAAGGAATTGCCAAAAACTGTGTTCTGTGATTTTTACTTTTTTGGTGAATGGGTAGGGGTACAATGTACCCGATACCCATTCACAAAGGGGGGGGGCGTGTTCTGGGGGCCCCCTACGCCGTTTTTTCATAGATTTTTCATCTATATTGCCAGGAGCCGGCAATACATTACAGCTGCAAGCAAGTTTAAATGACATTTTTTCCTTTAGAAATGTCATTAGTGCAGTCCGCATAGTATATACAGTATAATACAGTACAGAGTATATAGTGTAGTACATATAACACAGTATATTCAAGTGGTTAAGGGGAACCCTATGACAGAATTAAGAAAAAAAAGGCATGGGGTCCTCCCCATGGGTCTGGTATAGATTTTAAGGGGAACTCCATGCCAAAATTTAAAAAAAAAACGGCGTGGGGTCCCACCTAAAATCCATGCCAAGCCCTTTGGGTCTGGCATAGATTTTAAAGGGAACTACATGCCAAAGTTTTTTCAAAAATTGGTGTGGGGTCCCCCCAAAATTCATACCAGACCCTTATTCAAGCATGCAACCTGGTTTGTCAGGATGGGGGAGGGAGGGAGTGAGCACCCCCCTCCTGAACCATATCAGACCACATGCCCTCAACATGAGAAGGGTGCTTTGCGGTCCCCCCCAAAGCACTTTGTCTCCATGTTGATGGGGATAACGGCCTCTTCCTGACAACCCTGGCTGGTGGTTGTCAGGGTCTTATTGGAATATGGTTGGAATATGGAAGCCCCCTTTAACAAGCCCCCCCCCCCCCCATGTGAATGGGTATCGGGTACATTGTACCCCTACCCATTCACCAATAAAGTGTCAAATAAGTAAAAACCACATGAGTCAGATTTTGACAATTCCTTTATTAAAAAAGAAAAAAAAGGGTCCCGCGATGTACATCCATCGTCAATCACGACGCCCGACGGACCGAAATAAACAAAAAAGCTTCTCCTCGATGGGAGGGATCCCGCTGACAGCTGTCTCTTCGCTTTGACAGTTTATTTATAGGCCCGGGCGGGGCCACCCGGTGATGTAACCGTGTGACCCCGCCCCTTGTGATATCAGAAGGGGTGGGGCCATCCGGTTACATCCACGGGTGGCCCCGCCCTTACCTATAAATAAACTGTCAAAGCAAAGAGACAGCAGTCGGCAGGAGCCCTCCCATCGAGGGGGAGCTTTTTCGTTTTGTCTATTTTTCGGGCCCATCGGGCGCCATGATTGAATTTATTTCTTTTTTAATAAAGGAATTGCCAAAAACTGTGTTCTGTGATTTTTACTTTTTTGGTGAATGGGTAGGGGTACAATGTACCCGATACCCATTCACAAAGGGGGGGGTGTTCTGGGGGCCCCCTACGCCGTTTTTTCATTAATTTTTCATCTATATTGCCGGGAGCCGGCAATACATTACAGCTGCAAGCAAGTTTAAATGACATTTTTTCCTTTAGAAACGTCATTATTGCTGCAGCATGTTCTAGACATCGCACAGATACGCCACTTTACAGGCAGACTAAGGGGACCCCACAGGCACGATATTTCAAGGAATATTTCATTTTTATTGTTTCACTTTAAGCATCATTAATAAGCCTTTAAAATGAGCACTTTTGTTTTTTCATGTTTGTGTCCCATAGACTTTAATAGGGTTTGCATGTTTGCTAGAACTTTTTGCCTGTTCGCGGTGTTCCACTGCGAACCAAACCGGGGGGGGGGGGGGTTCGGCCCATCCCTACAGCTAACCGTCTCATGATTAGCTCTGTCAGAGTGTTCTGGCAGGGGGCATAGGCGTGCGCACATAGGGTGGCAGGTGTACCCTAATCACCCTGTACTGTGCAGATTACCCCTGCTGCCTGGCTGCAGAGAAAGGGATGGGGAATTTCTGTCCTCAGTCCCTTTCTCTGCCCCACAAGTGAGACATCAGAGGTCTGTTTAGACCCCTGATATTTCACCAAAGCTCCCCAGCAGGGCTCCTAAATAAAATTGTAAAAAAAATAAATAAAATATAATATTGTAAAAAATTATAAAAAAACAAAATTGTAAAAAAATAAATTACATAAAATAAAAATAAACTGACACCGGTCTTTGCCCTTCTGACATATATACACACACACTCTTGTGTGTTTCCGCTTTGTGGTGCACACCCTAATGCAATAGGCTGCGCACACCTATGCAGGGGGGCCATCCCCCCTGTCAGAATATAACAGTTCAGCAGGGGAGATCGCTCTACTTACTTCACATAGAGAGTACAGCGGCTCACAACGGAGCTGTCAGTTTGAACAGAAAAAACCTATAGTGTGTACCGGGCTTTACTCTCCTACCTCCACACAAATTACTGCCAACAAACCACACCAAATACTCTACCACTGACAGTTAGATCTACCTTAGCCACATGGAGAATTTTCATTACTCCCTATATGGAATCCACAACTACCCCCAAACTTCCCATTCCTATTACTGCTTTGAAAAAAACTTAATTCCAGACGTATTCCTGTCCTACTGGATCCGACAGGACATTTCCTGGATTACAGACCTGTACAGCGGAAATACCCTTAAAAAGTTCCCCACTTTATGCTCAGAATATGCTTTACCACAAACGGAGCAATACAACTATCTGCTTATTGTCTCATTACTTCACAAGGTACCTAGCATTAAATGTAAAATAACTTGGAAGATAGCTCAATATTAGACCGGGTTCCAGATCCAATGGGGGTATTTCCTTATTTTACGTAACTATTAAAGACAAAGTGTATTTCTTTAAATCCCCTCCAATTTTAGCTTGGGAGAGAGATCTCAAACAATCCTTCTCTGCAGCTCAATGGCAGAAATCCCTGTTCATAACCTATGAAGTAACTAAAAGTGTAGGATTATGGGAAATGTCCAAGGGGCAAGTCCTGGGAAAAAAATCTGGGAACTCACCCAAGGTCCCCCCTCTCCCACAGTAATGTCCTCACCTGCCCCCTTCACCCCCTCCCAGCAATGTCCTCCTGTGCCCTTCACCCCCCAGTAATGTTCACCTCTGCCCCTTCACTAGCCCCCCCAAGTAATATCCACCTTTGCCCCCATCACCCCCACCCCCCAGTAATGTCCACTTGTGCCCCCAACACCCCCCCCCCACAGTAATGTCCACCCCTGACCCCATCACCCCCCCAGCAATGTTCTCATCTGCCCCCCCCCCCCCCACAGTAATGTCCTCCTTTGCCCCCTTCACTCCCCCCAATAAATGTCCTCCTCTGCCCCCTCACATCAGTGTCCTCCTCTCTGCTGTGGCGAGGCGCCACCACCAAGATACTCACATCAGTTTACTGCTACTGTCCTCCCGCTCTCTGACTGAGTGTTACTGCCTTCCATTCAAAAATGGTGGCAATGTCACAGAAGCTCATGTTAAGATGGTATTTAGCCCCCTATTGCATTTCCAAATTTCATACTGATACCTCTCCCCAGTGCTAGAGGCAGTGCGGACAGATTGGAAATGTGTACCATATTTTCTGGTCTTGCAGTAAATTGTCCAAACTTTGGCCAGCAGTCTTAAGAATTTCATAAATCACAGGCTTACACACTTATGTCCATCATCGAGCCTGGCGATTTTGAATATTGGCATAGAGAATACCGCTTGCTCCCATGACAGTTGTAACCCACGTTCTCCTTGCTACTAGGCTTTGTATAGCAAGACAGCAACTATAGATCCACATAACAATAGACCTCCATCAGCAACAGTAGATCCCCCTGAGCAGCCAGCATCAATAGACCTCCAAGTGGCTAGTGACAATAGACCTCCCCAAAACAGTAGATTCCCCCCACACCAGTAGACCCCCCAGCCACATAAGCCCAGCATAGATTCCCCACCAGCAATAATGGACCCTAGACCCTCCAGCGTGCCCAAGCACGCTGCGCAAATACCGTGTCACCATTTTATTGTCTAGGGCTCCTGCTAAAAAAAAAATATAAAGTTTGGGGGTTCTAAGTGACTTTCTAGCAATAAAAAAAATGGATTTTTACATGTAAACAAAAAGTGTCAGAACAGGCCCGGTCTTCAAGCAGTTAATAGAAAAAATAGAAAACCTCCATATACAGAGCTCTATACCTACAGTTGATCCAGAGGAAGGCAACTAGTTAGATTATCTCATTATAATAATGTAATATAATAATATGTATAGTAAACATTCAAGTATAAAAAAAAATTCTAAGGGTGGATTTATCCTTTAAAGAACATTCTTCTTTATCGTTCATCCAAATTTCACCCACCCGTAACGATGACGGCATCATTTTTTTCAAAGGTTAACTCTTCCATGGCTACTCTGTTTACAAGACAGATGTCTTATCTGCGCTTCCAATTTTTTTCCCCTTTTAAAAGTTGTGAAACTCAATGGGCCAATCACAAGTGTTTGTGGGAGGGACCAAGACACTCCTCCACCGACTGTACCACTGATGTTCATCACTTCATGTTCGTCCTCAGTGCAGGGCAACAGGTAAGAAAATTTACTGACTTTCTATACAATTGGAGAACATTTCATCTAAGATTTTACAAACTGTGTGCTATGCATGCATGAAATAGAATGAGGTTTCAAAATATTTTAGTTCCTCTTTGTCTTCATTATTATTACAAGTTGTATGTTGTAATTTGGAATTTGTAACAGAGATGCTTAGAAATGTATTTTTACGATATGTGAAGAATAATAGGCATATACAGAGTTGGAGCTCTAAGGCTGACCATACACTATACAATCTGGTTGAACAATCTCCGTAAAATTAGAGTTACCCAAATTATGCAATATGAGCACAAAGCTAAGCCAGGCCATACATTATAAAAAATCATTCAAAAAGCAGCAATATGCTCTTCCTAAAGCTCACTACACACGTTACGATCTGATTGTACAGTCTCCTTTAGATCTGCCAAAAAAAATTATGTACTAAAAGGGCCTGCCTGATTGGGTACAAAGTGATTGGAAAGGTTAAGTAGGTCCTCTTATTACATTACATTTTGTTATATGTGATATTCTATTAAATGTGATGTTATATTATATTTTATATTATATTATTTATTATTATAATATAACCTCACATAAAATATAATATATAATATAATATAAGATATAACATAATATCACATGTTATAATATACTTTATTATATTATATTTTTTGTGATGTTATATTATATTTTATTATATGTGATATTATATTATATCATATTACATATAATATTAAAGTATATTATAACATGTGATATTATATTATGTTATATTGTATATGATATTACATTATATTCTATTATATATTATATTATAATATATTAATCAAAAATATCCAAATAAAATATAATATAGTATAATATAATATCACATAGAATATAAATACAATATATAGTAATACCACAAGTAATAATATATATCACATATAATATAAATAGAACAATATAATATAATATAATATAATATAAAAAAAATCCAGTAGGGAGAACTGGAATCCTTTCTAATGGCCATAGCAGACCTCGTGTCATATAAGGAATTGACAGGCAAACCTACAGCATCTACCAAAACTGGAATATTCCTTTTGGGTGGACAGACCCTTTAAATGCCTTGCTCAGTAGTTACCCCTTTTACAATCTGTACTATGAGTATTCTGCCCCTTGCTTGTTTTGCTGGTGTCGGCAGGTTTCCTGAAAGTTCTACCAGAAGCATTCTCTTATCAGTCCCCTTCTTTGCTACAGAGAAAAAAAAGCTGCATTTCTAAGTAAGCCCAGTCCTGCCCAGATACATATGACGTAGTGTGTGTTTACTAGTTCTGTAGCATTAAGGCCAAAATAACGAGGGTGGTCACTTTTATATCATAATAGTAATGCAATATCGAAAACTGAATATATATTTGGGGTGATGGAATTCCAAGGAGCAGGTAGCCAAGACCCTACAGTATAAGCAGAATTTCGGGTTGAAATGTTAAGGTCCTGGGTTCCATTTTCACCGGGAAACAAAAAACATGACGTAGGGAGCATTATGTTGTATTTCCAGGCAAAACCATTTTTTTTTAGACAGGAACATTTTTCAGGAGACCTGTAGACAGGAACATGTTTCAGGAGACTTGAAGACAGGAGCATGTTTCAAGAGACCTGTAGACAAGAACATGTTTCAGAAGACCAGTAGACAAGAACATGTTTCAGGAGACCAGTAGACAATAACATGTTTCAGGAGACCTGTAGACAAGAACATGTTTCAGGAGACCTGTAGACAAGAACATGTTTTAGGAGACCAGTAGACAAGAACATGTTTCAGGAGACCTGTAGACAAGAACATGTTTCAGGAGACCTGTAGATAAGAACATGTTTCAGGAGACCTGTAGATAAGAACATATTACAGGAGACCTGTAGACAAGAACATGTTTCAGCAGACCAGTAGACAAGAACATGTTTCAGGAGACCTGTAGATAAGAACATATTACAGGAGACCTGTAGACAAGAACATGTTTCAGGAGACCTGTAAACTAGAATATGTTTCAGGAGACCTATAGACTAGAATTTGTTTCTGGAGACCTATAGACTAGAACTTGTTTCAGGAGACCTATAGACTAGAACTTGTTTCAGGAGACCTGTAGACAGGAACATGTATCAGGTGACCTGTAGACTAGAACATGTTTCAGGAGACCTATAGATAGGAACATGTTTCAGCAGACCTGTATACAGGAACATGTTTCGAGAGACCTGTATACAGGAACATGTTTCAAGAGACACGTAGACTGGAGACACATCACATGAGACTGCTAGGGAGCACCACTATTACAGTCCCCTTACAAATCAATGCGTCTACATTTGTGCTCCCTACAGCCTCTTTTGATATTTTAGATTAATCTGTTATAAACTATAAAAGGAAAAAAACATAAAAAGCGATGGACAGCATGGTAATAGGTAAATTAGGCTGAACGTCATAAACAAAACCATTTCACTACTAGAAGTCAGTTTAACCACTTCCGGACGGCCCACTGTATATATACACATCATAAGTTTAACGTTAAATACTGCGGTTATGGCAGCAGCTAACTACCATAACCCCGGTATTTTTTTTTTTTTTTTACAGTGGGCGGTTCTCTCTTCACATAAAAGTGATCACGTTGGCGGATTCTCCATGGGATCACTTTAACCACTTGACAACTGGGCACTTAAACCCCCTTAACAACCAGACCAATTTTCAGCTTTCAGCGCTCTCACACTTTGAATGACAATTACTCAGTCATGCAAACAATTCCCCCAAATTCACGGGTCAACAGTTCACCAATTTCACTAGGGTACCTCTTAGGCGGTTGCACTAGTGAAAATACACTTCTCTCTTGGCGGGTGACATTTTTTTTTTTTTTTTATGGCCCCAATACCATCAATCGACGACGGTATTGGCGTCATAAATTGCAATTTGAATACTACACATATATATGTCACCCGGCAGGCCTTCACCAATTTGACTGAAGATCATCACTTTACCAAAACAAATACTGCAAGTCGGATTAAATGGATAATGGTACGACAGGTAG
>BLSH010314447.1:36765-52985 GCA_018402905.1 Glandirana rugosa | reverse complement strand
GCAAAGTACTTGAGTGCTAGCAGAAACTTTGATGGACTACAACCTCCAGCCCATTCCTCTTCCAGGCCACCACACGGACCTGCTTTCCTCACAGTGACACTCCTTCCCCTGACTGGCTCCCAAAGCTTCCACAGACTGTCCACTATTCCTCTCCCAGCCTGCTCCAGCACTTTCTCTTCCAGCTCCCAGGGTTTGTCACTCACCGACTCCAGTGGACTCTTTAACCACGTCCACACTGCCTACCGTATATTCACAGCGGCAGTGTGGACATGTCCCGCGAATTGCCGTAAAAAAGCGGCGATCTGCGGGTGGCCACTAGGGGGCGCGCGCCCGCTGTACTCCTGAGGAGTGTGCCCGCGGCTCGGGCGGACCCGATGTCCGCCGGCGAGCCGATATGAGCGGCCACAGCCAAAGAACGGGGAACTGCCGATGTAAACACGGCGGTTCCCTGCTCTGTTAGTGGGGGCATAGGAGATCTACTGATCCCTGTCACTGGGATCAGTTAGATCTCTTATGCCCATGGTAGCCCAGCCCCTCCACAGTTAGAACACACCCAGGGAACACAGTTAACCCCTTCACTACACCCTGCAGGTTAACCCCTTCAATGCCAGTGACATTTATACAGTAATCAGTGGACATTTAAATTTCTGATCACTATATAAATGTCATTGGTCCCAAAAAAGTGTCAAAATGGTCCGACATGTCCGCCCCAATATCGCAGTACCGCTAAAAATTGCAGATCACCGCCATTACTAGCAAAAAATAAGAAAAAATAAAAACCCCAGAAATTAATTCTCATCATCCTAAACGCGGCCACTTTTGCGCAAACCAATCAATAGACGCCGATTGCGATTTATTTTACCAAAAATATGAGGAAGAATATAAATCGGCCAAAACCGATAAAAAAAAATGTTTCTTTATATTTTTTTGGGGATTTGTATTTTAGCAAAAAGTAATAAAAACAGTTTTTTTTTTTGCAAAATTGTCGCTCTTCTTTTGTTTATAGCGGTGATCAGAATTGACGCAGAGGCGATCAAATACCACCAAAAGAAAGCTGTTTGTGGGAAAAAAAGGATGCAAATTTCGTTTGGGTACAAAGTCGCTCAACCGCGCAATTGTCAGTTAAAGCAACGCAGTGCCGAATCTCAAAAAGTGCTCTTGTCCTAACCTGGGAAATCCTTCCGGGGATGAAGTGGTTAAAGTGTCTCAGTAGAACCTCTGCTGCTCTCCTGTTCCCTTGTGCGACTCCAGGAATCACTTCTACTCATGGCTGCATCCGAACCTCCAAGGTCACCCCCCCCCCCTCCCCGACTGGGGGCTCCCTGCCGGGTAGAGGCCTCCGCAGCACCTCTGCTACATCTTCCCCCTTCCATTTCCAGCAACTCCTCCCAGAATGACACCTGCCAATCCAGATTGGGGATTGGTCAGGGCTTCCCATGACACGCCAGATGATGACACCTCTTGTCCCTCCTTCATTCTGGAAAGTTCCGGTGCTTCCCAGAAGAAGGCAGGAGGGTCAAATGACATTATCTGTTGGACTGCCCCAGTCCTACCTGAGCCACTCCCCAAGCCCAGATGAAAACATTCAGGCCTGCTCCTACAGTCAGACCTGACTAGATTTTGCCTCTCCTGCAAAAAAAAAAAAAACCTATCTCACAAAAATGCCTACACTATGGGGGCGCTACAATAGTATTAGCAAAATTTCCATTCGGTGCACCTCTGGCAGACATGATACAAGAGATCAATGCAACCTCACCAGTGCCTGTCACGTGTAGCCTCACCAGTGCCCGACATATGCAGCCTACCTATGCCCATCACATGCAGCCTCACCAGTGCCCGACATATGCAGCCTACCTATGCCCATCACATGCAGCCTCACCAGTGCCCGTCATATGCAGCCTGCCTGTGCCCAGCAGCCTCACCAATGCCAATCATATGCAGCCTACTTGTGCCCAGCAGCCTCATCAGTGCCCGTCATATGCAGCCTACCTGTGCCCAGCAGCCTCATCAGTGCCCGTCATATGCAGCCATGTGTCAGGGAGCGGATTTGAATTGCCCGGGCTGCAGTAACAATGTCCCACCTCCTGTGATCGCGTCACACTGATTCAATGTCACGCCATTGAATCAATGTGCCGTCTAAGAGGCGGGACATTGTTACTGTGGCCCCTGCAATTCAGCTCCGTGACATATGGAGATCGCGGCGAGGAGAGGAAGTGGAGGCCTGGGCATGCCAGGATGACAGTCCCGCAATGGGCTGCACCAGGGGCGGACCCCGCCCCCTTTCGGTATCTGCTTTTTTCTTTCTTCTTATGGCCAGATACCGAAAACACAGTTAATTTTCGGCGGCTGAAATTTCGGTGCACCTCTAATAAAAACCAATCCTATACTTCTTTTTTGAACTAGAACTAAAATTAAAACTTACATTGTTTCCTTTTGGATAGAGTAAGGGAGGGCTTTTTTGCCACTTGTGTCCCCTTTAGGTAGATTTCCCTTCACTTCTTGCCACATAGCCACACCAGGAAGTGAGACAAAGTCCCTCCAAAGTGAGGGAATGCTTGGGTATCCCCACTGGAAGATTTCCCCTCTATACCTGTTTTGGTGACAAAACATTGGCCCAAAAATTGGCATTTTCTTTCTCTTTGACTCTAATTGATAACAGAGAGTGCACAGACAGCAATAAAAACATGACAGGGGTTCTAAAAAAGGTTGCCTTTCGTTATACTTTAAAGCTAACTACCTCTCCCAGTAGGCACATTTAAAAAGTGTATGTAAAGGCATTTTTTTTTATTTTGGTTCAAGTGTTTGTTGAAGTCATACATTGGCAGTAGTGGGGGGGCTTACACACACACTCCTGGCTGCTGCAGCAACGCATGCAAACCTGTCATCTGTCTGATGGAAGCAATGAGCTGGCTATACAGCCACCGCATTACTTCCACACACCCCTGGTACAGTTGCCCTCTCAGCTTGTTTCCTGGGCTCCTCTCTCCCACCTGTGGGCCGACGAAACCCATGATGGGTGACTCTGGATAAAGGGGCGGGAGACCAGAGAATGTTCTTTCTCTGATCTCCCCTACCTAGTAAGAAATGCATTGTATCACTTCCAGGTAAAACTGTCACAGTGGTTGTAGAAGTGGCTAATGGAGCGTGATCTGCAATCCATTCAGTGGAGGAGAGGGGAGACATCAAGGGTCTAATAGACCCCTGATGTCTTGTTAAAGAGAACCTGCCATGGGTTCAACTGTCACGGTGGTTGGGGAAGTGGCTAATGGAGCATGATCTGCAATCTATTGGCTTCAGTGAAGGAGAGGTGAGGTATCAGGGGTCATTAAAGAGAACTTGCCACAGGTTCAACTGTCATAGCTGTTAGGGAAGCGGCTAATAGAGCGTGACCTGCAATCCATTAGCTTTAGAAGAGGAGAAGTGAGACATTGAGGGTCTAGTAGATCCCTGATGTCTCATTAAAGAGAACCTGTCACTACAAATTTTGGATAAAAATAGGGGAATGTTGGTCCTTTATGTGATATAAATAAGGTTTTAGTGAAAAATAAAGTGTGAAAAGTTACAGCCAAGCATTTAAACATTGACATGTTGGGTATCTAATTATTCGGCACAACCTCATCTTTAATGTATAATCTATTGCTTTTGTGTTCTAAAATTAACTTTAGGTCTGGTTGTTTCAAGGAACTTTATTGAGATGTCACACAGACATCTCATAAAGTTCAATTGCTGGCCGCATTTTGCACTCAGTACTATTTTTCAGTACATCATGCAGTGCACCGGTGTGAACCGGGCACATAAGAGACAAGCATTTTGCCTTGTCCATTCGGTGGGACTGCGCTGGAATAGCCACCCAACACAATCCCACCTTAGTGTACTTTTTACTAAAATTTTTGCTGCTATTTTATACCACAGTGTCTCTGCTTTCAGAAAATATATCTGGGGATTTTAATAAAGCTTCAGCATTTTAATAAGGCTACAGTGTGGGCCAGCTGCACAGAATCACATATATATATATATATATATATACACATTTGTGTACATTACAGTGATTCTGCTTTTCCGGGTAGGGGGTCATGCATGCCCGCCCGGCTGTGCTGTGATCGGTCACAGCACATGCTAATCACCTGGTGCCAGCCAATCACTGACTGCCGGCACCTGCTGATCAGCTCCGATCTTCCCCGAACACAGCTCTGTGAGTGTAGACAACACAGAGCTGTGTTCAGTGACAGGGGATCTCTGCTAAGCAGGGAATGAAAACAACTACATACCCAGTAAAAGCAGCGCACAGTACACACATAAACACTTGTCAGGCACATATTTAACCCCTTGATCACCCTAAGTGTTAACCCCTTCCTACCCAAGGTCATTAGTACAGTGATAGTGCATATTATTAGCACTGATCGCTGTATTAGTGTCACTGGTGATGTCAGTGGCAGTAAGTGTCAGATTGTCCGCTGCACTATTGCAGCCCCGTTATAAGTTGCTAATTGCCGCTATTGCTGGTATAAAAAAAATAAAATAAAATTTCCATTATATATACCATAGTTTGTAACTTTCGTGCAAACCAATCAATAAACCTTATTGGGATTTTTATTACCAAAGACATGTAGCAGAATACATATTAGCCTACTGTAAATTTGTGAAGAAAATTGATTTTTTCATTTTTTTTTATGGGATATGTTTTATAGCAGAAAAAAGATTGTTTTTTTTTTCAAAATTCTCTGGCTTTTTTAATTTACATAATAAAAAACCCAGTGGTGATCAAATACCACCAAAAGAAAACTCTATTTGGGTGAAAAAATTATATACATTTTGTTTGGGTACAGCGTTGCATGACCGCACAATTGACAGCGTGGCAGTGAAAGGGTTAATCATACTGCACCGCATTTTACCGTAGTAGATTGTGGTCCCGAGTGCAGGACAACCATATGGGAATCTTGTTAATAAAGAGAGAAGTATGCAAGGTGTGGTAAGCAAAAGCAACCAATCAGAAACCACTTTTCATTATTTCCTTTTTGCTGTAAACTGATAAAAATTCAATATGATTGGTTTTGGTTGGTTGCTGTAGATAATTGCTGCCTTCGCTGCATTGTACAATATTCTTAAGTATCTCAGATCTTCCTGCAATACTTCATTCGTTCCCCTTTTTACTAGTGACCCTTAATGTGTAACCACAAGCAGCGTTTCCTCAACTACTTGTTCTGTTTTCCCAATGAGTGAGATTACAACAAATCACTTAACTGTTACACAAGGAAAGTCATTACACATCGAGCAACTGTTGATTATGTCACCACCAAAACCTGTCCTCCGAAAGTTGCTGAAACAGATAGGAACAGGTAAATAAAGCGGTGTTAAATCCAAAAGCAAACATTTATTAGATTGCAGTTTACCACTTCTTAGATGTGATGGCTGCATTATTTTTCTTTTTTAGGCTTCCTTTCTTCTATTTTCATCTGGTGATCCAGCCAGTAAGTCTGTTTTTCAAAAACACAAGCTCTCTTGAAGTTTGTGTCACTGACAGAGATAAGACAAACAATTTACCACTAGCAGGAGTGCCTACAATGATCAGCTTTCATTTATTCATGTAAAACCTTTAGGCTCGTTCACACTGGTGCGATGCGGGAAACCCTGCGATTTCTGTGCGGGTTCCCACGTCGCACCTGAATCGCAGGCAGTTCACACGGACATCTGCGAACCGCTGCGGGTGTCAATGTAAAGTTAATGACACCCCCAGATGGGTTCGCAGATTTCAGTGCGAACTGTGAAATGGTACAGGAATCGGATCACATGGGTGTGAACACCCTTGCAATCCGATTCCAGGGCAGACTAAAAAAAGGGTCCTGCACCATTTTGGTCCGAATGTGATGCAAATTCATCCATACAAACTGTATGGCTAAATTTGCATTGAACAGAAATCGCATGTGATGTGTACAGCAATGCGGTGCGATTCACATGTGATGTCTGTGATCGCACCAGTGTGAACCCAGCCTTATCCCAAAAGGAAAAAGCTATTTGCTGTAACTGCTTATAGGGCTAGGTTCACACAAGTCTGGTGCAAATTTCCCTTCTGAATTCACAGCGAATTTCTGAAGAAGCTGTTCAGCTGCGATTTAGATCCAGTTCAGATGCAAATGTTGGAGCCACTTTCCATCGGCATCTTTAACAATAGTTGGTTGTTAGGGAGCGGGCAGGGAAGCTGGCTGCCGCTTCCTTAACAACGGATGACTCATCAGCTGACAGCGTTCATCGTGATTGCCGCTGGATCCACACCGGGGAACATTGTTTTTGTGTTTTTTTAATTAATATAGGATTTGTCAAAAACTGTCTCTGTGTTTTTATTTCTTTTTGACACTTTTTGGTGAATGAGAAGAGTTAACAATGTACCCCATACTCATTCACATATGAGGGAGCCAAGATCTGGGGGCCCCGTGTTAAAGGGGGCTTTCAAATTGCAATAAGCCCCCTTGTCGCAGGTTGAGGGCATGTAGCCTGGTATGATTCAGGAGAGGGGCACCCGCTCACCCCCCCTTTTTCCTGGCCTGCCAAGCTGCATGCTTGAATAAGGGTCTGGTATGGATTTTGGGGGGACCCCACTCCATTAAAAAAAAAAAAAATTGGCGTGGGGGTCCCCCTCAAAATCCATACCAGAGGGGTTTGGTTTGCATTTGGAGAAAGGGGAACTCCACACCATTTTTTGTTTTACATTTTGCTGTGGGTTTCCACTTAAAATCCGTACCAGATACGACAGGGCCTGATATGAATTGGAGGGGCGGGGGAGACCCCCACGCTGTTTTTTTTTCTGATTGAATTTGTGTTCAAAACTGATGAGATGTGAGGTTCAGATGCATTCACATAGAAGGCAATGAGCTTGGAATTCGCATCTGAATCACACAGCAGTGCTCAGAAAATGCACAGGACTTTTTTAAAATTTGCACTGCCGCTGCTCTGCATATATGTGAGCTCGCTCCATAGAAAAGGCTGTCGGTTCACGTCATGCGAATCATATGTGGTTCAAAACGCATCCAATTCACATATATGTGAACTTAGCCTAAAGTTTTAGCTGGAGTTTGGCTTCAATTTGTTAGTGACAAATGCTGCTGTCCAAAGGTGCCTCCAGTGGGGGCGCTCTAATATAGGAGGTGTGTTACTGGCCAGATCACCAGGTGAAAACAGAAGGGAAAAGCCTGAAAAAAAAGAAAACAAATGCAGCCACCACATCTAATGATTGGTAAGCTGCAACATATTGCATTTTTGGTTTTGGGTTTAATACCGCTTGAAAATATGCATAGAGATTTTTTCAGGACAATGCAGCATCTCTGCCCTGGTGATGCTGTGCCCCCCGGGCCATGTCTTGTCACAGCATCAACCTTATTTCAGTTACTGCACATGTAACTAAAAAAGGCAATAACTGCAGGGATCAGGGCAATGATTGGGTAGGGTCCCTACACTGAATTTAGAGGAAGGGTCTGGACAAGATCAACCCATAAAATGGGTGTGGTGGAAAGGCCCCATATAATTAAAGGCAGGATCAAAGCGGGACCAGCCTCTAAAGTGGCGTGATTTGTGCACGCCGATACGGAAAGTGGGCAGATGACATGCAGACTGTGAAAGGAGTTAAGAATGTCCCAGGATCCGGGATTATACTGCTGGTAAGTATGTTAAAGTGACCTTGTCACCAATCAACACTTTTCAGGCTGCTCATATCATTAAAGTGGTTGTAAACCTCAGACATATGAACAAGACATATCCCTTCATAGTGTGTACTTGTCTCAACCCAGAGCATTAATGCCCCGTACACACGGGACGACGATCGCATTCAACAGGTCGTACTCACGACCGTTGTATGTGATATCGATCGTTCGTATGCGCGATTTGAACAGTAGAACATACGACGGTCGTACAAGGGAGTTGTATGAGCAGACTAGAAAACTTGGTCGTACCAACAAGCTCTCATACGACCATTGTATCGTGTGTACAGAGCAGTTGGTACAACAAAGTTGTATTGTGCAAAACACGCATGCCCAAAGTCAGGAATGGCCGGATGCTAATTACATGCACCTGAACGTTCTTTCCCTGGACGTACGATCGTGTAGTGCAGTCAGTATTCTGCATACAACAGCCAACATACGATTCAACACGGTCGTACGTGCGATCGTCGTCCCGTGTGTACGAGGTTTAAGTGTCATTTCTGTCTGCTGGTTCATTCCTCTGCTATCAGCAAGAGAAAAAGGATGAAGGGGGGAGCTCCACCACACGGCCTGTGACTAACAGCCTCAGCTCTGTTTCTGTGTGAAGGGGGGGGGTGTCCCTTCCCTCCAATCAGCTCTCCTCACTGAACTCTGCAGTGTGTAGCTCTCCACCCCCTGCTTTCTGGAAGCTCAGACAAGCTGTATAATAAAATTCAGCACGTTGAACGGATGTAAAGAAGAGAGGACTGCAGATAAACAGGTACAACTTATGTAGGGTGATTTGTGTCCTCTCTGTCTATCACCTGAGGCCAATCACTTTACTGGGTATATGGAAGCGTTTATAACCCCTTTAAAATATATGAAATTAGTATTCACTAATGCTGCAATTCATGGCTTTCCCCTACCCACCATGTCTTTTTTCCAGATACCCTGATATTTGAACATGGCTTCTCTCATCAAACTCTGTCCTTTCTACACTCGGGACCCCTCAGTGTTCCTGCGGGTAGCTAAACCTGTGATCCTGCGCAGTGCAGAGCGCTGTCCAGTCTTGGTGTCACGCGCCTTGTCCACTACTGCAGTTAACCAGCAGAGGTCCAAAGACTCCACACCACCTACTGGAAGTAAGTCATAACGCTGTAAATTGGGTGGATGTCCTTTTGATAGGGGATTTCTATTTTATCAATGAAGACCGGTCACCTATATACTGCTTGTACAGGGGGCTGGCTACCTCAGGGCCAGCGAGACAAATTATAATAGTAGAGATCCTGGTCTATTTTTTTTGCAATAACAGACGAGTTATAGGTAAGAATGTACAGGTGGTTTATGCTGGTTATGGCCAAAACCTAGAAACGGATAAAGAATACACTATGTATAAAAAAATTGCCATTCAGATGTCTTCAGCATTTGCAAAGGCACAACAAATTATCACTGCCTTGTTTGCAATCTGATTATCCCCTATGATCGTCAGCTCCATCTAGTGGCCATAATGCAGTATTTTTATGAAAGATCTCAATAAAAAAAACAGCACATTAAAGCCACTAGATGGAGCTGGTGACCATAGGAGATGTTACAAACAATATGGTGATAACTTGTTCTGCTTGTGAAAAGCTGAAGACATCTCAACAGTGAGTTTGTATACCTATATGTCCAAAAAATTGTGGAACCTGACCATCACACCTACCGACGTTGCCAAAAGTATGTGGACCCCCTCCAAAGTATTTGAGCAGAGATGTTTCCAGTGAAGGGTTATTTTAATTCTACAGCATACAAAGACATGCATGGCATGCTTTTATCCTGCCATTGGGAATTCCTCCAACAGATACAAAGTGCTATTTCTCCAACTGATACCGACGATGGGGCATTATTCCTCCTACTGACACCAACAATGGGGCACTATTTCTCCTGCCGACACCAATGATGGGGCACTATTCCTCCCACTGGCACCAACCATGGGGCATTATTCCTCCCACTGACACCAACAATGGGGCACTATTCCCCCAACTGACACTAGCGATGGGGCACTATTCCTCCCACTGACAACAATGATGGGGAACTATTCTTCTCACTAATACAGACGATGGGGCACTATTCCTCCCCCTGACACCAACAATGGGGCACTATTCCTCCAACTGACACCAGCGATAGGGCACTATACCTCCCACTGACACTGATAGGGCATTATTTCTATCATGAATACCCTTATGGGACACAATTTCTCCTTCTCCTAACCACAGGTGATGTGTCATTTTTTTACTGCCACTGACCAGAGTCCCCCCGCCCTAAAGTCTGAAGGACAGTAAACTGGCCCTTTGTTTAAAAAGTGTAGAGACCCCTGGCTTAGACAATTGTGGGCTTCTAACTTTGAGGTAACAGTTTGGGGAAGGTCCTTCTTTATTTCAACATGACTGTGCCCCTGTCTACAAAACCAGTCATGTTTTGACTAGCTTGGTGTGGAAGAACTCGAGTGTCCTTCACAGAGCCCTGACTTGAACCTTACTGAGCACCTTTGGGTTGAATTAGGACACCAATTGCGAGCCAAGTCTTCTCATCCAACATCTGTACTGGACCTCACAATTGGGCACAAATTCCCCCAGACACACGCCAAAATTTTGTGAATAGCCCATCGTTTTTTAATTGGGATGTCCAACAAGCTCATATAGGTGCGATGGTCAAGTGGACACAAGTTTGTGCTTTATACGGCTCAGTTCTCAAAGCTAATACACCAGGATATGGATGATATACCACTCAGTTATCAAAGCTAATACACCAGGATATGGATGCTATACGGCTCAGTTCTCAAAGCTAATACACCATGATATAGATCCTACACTGCTCAGTTCTCAAAGCTAATACATCAGGATATGGATCCATATTTTCAAAAAATTAAGCCTTTGAAAATTAGTTGTGAAGCTGAAAATAAAAATTTGTATCCTTGTGTGAAGTTTCTCAAATTGAGCCGATAATGTACTGTATTATTCTACAATATTCATAGAGTAAAAGATGTACCTTTTTTTTTAGTCTCTTATGGAGCCTCCAACCGACGCACCCTGGCTCAAGCAGCCCCACAAGCTGCCACCGCCAGTGCCAAGTGCCCCTTTATCGAGACAGAGATGGAGAAGGATGAGAGTGGTATTGTCCAGAAGGCAGGGCCTGAAGTGCAGGAGGATCTTAAAACCTACAAAACTGGTATGTATTGTCCATAGTTCCCAAGTGTCCCTCTCTTAGGACTGATTGATAGACCTGTGTGAAGGTGCACTATTGAAAAAAGAAAATTCTCCTGCGTTTTCAGCTAAAAAAATAATAATTTTAGTGCAAAACCTACATTTTCCCATGTCCGATGTACCCAAGGATGTAACTAGCCATAGAAGACCATGTAACTGCTATGGGGCCCAAATGCACAAGGGACCCATAATTGTCTGGCTATATGGTTATTTATTTGGGTAGAAATAACATTTAAAATTAACATATACTGTAAGGTGGAAAATGTATGAAAACACTATTTTATATCACTGGAGCATCTGCCTTCAAAATTGTAATTATTAGACAAGAAGAAAAGAGGTTTAACCTCTGCATATGGAAAGGCTTCTTTACTTTAAGAACTGTTAAAATGTGGAAAAGACTTCCACTGAGAAGCCAATTTTATAAATTGGTTAAAAAACATAGCTGGAAGCGTTTTTAAATTCCTGGAATATAATCCACCCATAATATAGCTAATAACATTGTAGAGTTTTGGTCCAGGGAATATTTGATTGCCTTTGGGGATCATGAAGGATATCCCCTGTTTGGAACATCCTTTATAAGGCTTTTTGTCTTCCCTTGGATTAGGGATGAGCTGAGCTGAACCCAGTTAATCAGAACCCCTTTAAAAAAAGGGTTGGGGATTCTTACTTACCTAAAATGTCCAAAGGCCATATTTGGTCAATGCCATTGACTTAACATGACCATGTCGGCATCACAAGCATCCCACCGGTAGGGATACAATCATGTGACATCTTCCAGCAGGTTCTTCCGAACTGGGTTTGGACTGAGCCAAACTCCTCCCTGCTCTGATTTTTACTTGCAGTTACATATTTTTGTTAGGTTATATTTTACCCCCAAAAGAAAATGAATTACAGGAAAAGCCATGTTCTGTGAATTATTGTGGGTCTGGTTTTATCTGAAGATCAACCTTGAAATTAGAGGGGGCGATAAAGCACTATCATGTGTATATACATAGTTGCAAACTATTTATCAGGAATCTTTTTTAAACATTATCACATACTGGAAAAATGGTTTACATTAGGCAGGTCACATGTATTGAAAAATTAGTTCCCACTCTGTGATCAAACAAGGTTATCAATCACTTATGATGATTGTACAGCTGTGCACATACATACCCTAACCAGGTCCTCTTGATGCAAAACATAACCCTTGGGCTTTAGGGATATTATCTAGTCTACAAGCCGTAGGCTTCATGCACACAGGACGTTTAAAAAATGTTATAAAAACGTCAGTAGCTTTGTAGTAAGTTTTTCAACGTTTTTGCAATAATGTTATTTAGCGTTTTGTATCTTTTTTTTTTTTTTTCAAAGGGATCGATCAAAAACGTTTAAAAACGCTGGTGAGCCATGTTTTTGAGCGTTTATCTGCGTTTTTTTAACATTAGAGCGTTTTTACAGCTGAAAAACTCCTCTGAGAATCCACTAGTCTTGGGGGTTTTTTTTACAGTCAAAAACAGTTGATAACAGCCTAGGTGTGCATGGACACATAGGATAACATGCTGGAGAGTTTACTGACTGTAGGAAAAAGCATCTGAAGCCAAAAACAGCTGCTGTAAAAACGTTCTGCGTGCATGAGGCCTTAAACCAGCCTATCTAGTCCAGGGGTCTCCAAACTTTCTAAACAAAGGGCCAGTTTAGTGTCCTTCAGACTTTAGGTGGGCCAGACTTTGGCGAGTGGTAGAAAATGTCCTGGCATTGTTGCCTCTTCATTGGGGAGTGGAAGGAATAGTGCCCGATCATTGGTGTCAGCGGGAAGAATAGTGCCCCATGGTTGGGGTCAGTGGGCAGAATAGTGCCCCATTATTGATGTCAGCGGGAGGAATAGTGCCCCATTGTTGGTGTCAGCAGGAGGATTAGTGCCCCATCATTGGTGTCAGTGGGAGGAATAGTGTCCCATCATTGGGTGTTAGTGGGAGGAATAGTGCCTTATTATTGGTATTAGTGGGAGGAATAGCGCCCCAACATTGGGTGCTAATGGGGAGGAATAGTGCCCCATCATTGGTAGTAGTGGGAAGAATAGTGCCCCATCATTGGTGTCAGTAGGAGGAATAGTGCCCCATCACTGGTGTCAGTGGGAGGAATAGTGCCCCATCACTGGTGTCAGTGGGAGGAATAGTGCCACATCACTGGTGTCAGTAGGAGGAATAGTGCCCCATCATTAGTATTAGTGGGAGGAATAGTGCTCTATTATTGGTGTCAGTGGAAGGAATAAGGCCCCATTGTTGGTGTCAATGTAATAATTATTGCCCCTTTTTTTGTATCAGTGGGAGAAATAGTACCCCAAGGGGCAGATAAAGGCTAGCAAAGGGCCACATCAAGCCCCCCGGGCACAGTTTGGAGACCTCAGATTTAGTCTATAAGCCTCATCCTAGTCAATCTAGTCTATTAGCCTTTCCCCAAGAATGAGTGCAGCAGTTTCAAGTGCTGTGTTATCCTTTACTAACAATGGTGGTAGTAATGAGACTCTTATTCTTCCAGATGTCCTCAGTTCTCTCCTGTATGAAGTCCAGTCCAGCCTGAAGAAGAAGTTCCTTGGCACTCCAGTGAAAAAAGTGAACCTTGGAACTGGGGCTCCTCTCACCCCCACTCATCTGATCAAAGAAAACATGACAGGTACACACCAAATGTATTTAACCTGTTATGACTGCATGAATATGTAATTTAATGTTACCTTGTAGCTTTATGTAAAAACCAATATTAGTATGAAGCCATGATTTTGCGAGAAATATATAATGGCTCTGCTAGAAACGGATAAAAAAAAATTGTACCAGTTGTTTTTTTAAAACATTGTACTGCATTTTGCTAAAGAAGAGGCACAATCAGAATGAACAGGCTGCATGTTTATTTTTAATAAATACATATATGTTTTACTCAAGTGTTTCCTAATTATCATCCACATCAATATATACTAGTAATAAACATTCCTCAACTAAAGAAGGAAAGAAGTATCACCACTCTGAGCTCTAGTGACTCCTTCCATCAGAAGATAGGATGCCTGGCCAGAAATAAGCCTGTCCACACTCTGTGTATACCAGGGGTCTCCAAACTTTCTAAACAAAAGGGCCAATTTACTGTTCTTTACACTTTTTTGGGGGGGGCAGAAAATGCTCCAGCATTAGTAGGAGTAGACCATGTCTCAGGATTGATGGTTGGGGGGTAAAGATGACATAGCACCCGTGGTCAGTAGGAGGAGGAATACTGCCCCATCGGTGGTATAAGTGGGAGAAATTATGCCTCATCATTGGTGTCAGTGGAAGGAATAGTGTCCAAACATTGGTGTCCATAGAAGAAATAGGGCCCCAATGTGGGCGTCAGTGGGAGGAGTAGTGCTTCATTGTTGGTGATAGTGGCAGGATTAGTGCCTCAGGGTCAAATAAAAGTAAGCAAAGGGCCACATCCGGCCGGAGTTTGGAGACCACGGTGTATACCATAGAAAGAACAAGCAGCTGCACAATGATGAGGTCACTTAAAACAACTTCATTCCACAAGACACGTTGATGGTTGCACGTCATACAACTAAGCCCGTAAGGGTCAATGTGTCAAAGAGAGCCATCAGTATGTTTTGTCTTGTGGAATAATTGATTAATTTACATAGCTTCAATGAGTCATCCATGTTGTCTACCACCGTTACCATGAAGTAGACTGCATGTGCATTCCTGACGCCATACTGTGTCCTGCTAGGTGGAGCTGCCTTTGGCTACGATGAGTTCTTCGACCGGAGGATTGAGGAGAAGAGGCAAGACCACACATACCGGGTGTTCAAAACTGTGAACCGCAGGGCTGACGCCTATCCATTCGCTGAGGATTTCTCTGACCTCCATGGTAGCAAGAAGGAAGTGTCCGTTTGGTGCAGCAATGACTACCTGGGCATGAGTAGGCACCCTAGGGTGCTGCAAGGCATTGCGTGAGTACTGATGTAATGAAATAGACCTTTAACATAAAACAGAGGCTTCAGGCAAATATTTAGTGTGATTTCGTAGTTTGCTCATTTAGCTCTACGGGTACTTAGGTTCCACCCATTCTTGGCCATCTTGGCCACTACTAGAACCCTTCTAAAAAATTCCTGTGTCAGGTCTGAGCCAGAGCTTACCCAAGAGGTAACTTTTTCCCAGGAGGCAGCACAGACCTTTAACTAGCTCTTTCTTGTAGCTTACTGTACCAGCTTTTCCCATGATAATTGCAAGGCATTGCCTCTGCTATACAAATCAGCCAATCACATTCTCCAAAACCACAATTTCTGCCTTCAGGGAGACTCTCAAGGAGCACGGAGCTGGAGCAGGTGGAACCAGGAACATTTCAGGCACCAGCAAGTTCCATGTGGACCTGGAATGTGAATTAGCAGACCTGCACAATAAGGATGCGGCTTTGCTCTTCTCTTCATGCTTTGTCGCCAATGACTCCACTCTGTTCACATTGGCGAAAATGCTACCAGGTAGGTGCAATAGTAATCGTCGCTTGATCCAGCCAAAAAAATGTACCATTATAAGTCAACATTAAAACTCCTCATTGGGGAGCCATGTTACCTCTTCCTAGGCACTGAGGAGTGTTGAAGATCCCAGTTACATGATATGTAGAAGGAATATATAACCTTTCTATCCTGCTGGCGTACTTCTAATTCTATTGAACATATTGGGATTGTTCCAGGTTGTGAGATTTACTCTGATGCAGGGAACCACGCCTCTATGATCCAGGGCATCAGAAACAGTGGTGTGGCAAAGTACGTTTTCCGCCATAATGACCCTGCCCACCTTCAAGAACTGCTCAAAAAGTCAGACCCGAAGAAGCCAAAGATTGTTGCATTTGAGACTGTCCACTCTATGGATGGTAAGTCCTCATTTTTCATATTGGGATTATTGTCGTCTGCATGGACATCTAAACTATTATAGCATTAGAGAAGTTATAATCATTGTCACATGTCCTTTCATAAAAAGGAAAACATCAAAAGGGTCTACTATCAAGAACCTATTCTTTTTTTCATTTGTAGCAACTGGGGCCTACTGGGTGATAAGTCACAAATAACTGAGCGGATATAAGTTAAGGTACCTGCAGACATTACAGAATGTTTGCCCAATACGGCCATTTATGGTCACATCGAGGATTGTTGTTGTGTTTGTAGGCCTCTCCAATACCCTAGCTTAGGTTCTTCTAGGGATAAAGGTGCAAGGTCAGGAAGGATTTGATCTACAGGTACGTCTGCTGTTATTAGGGTTATACTTTTTACTCCTGAATGGTAGGTATCTCACCTGTCAGAGTTTACGTTGTTAGAAACCGA
>BLSH010314447.1:10457-34658 GCA_018402905.1 Glandirana rugosa | reverse complement strand
AAATATGGAGCCATGACATTTGTGGATGAGGTGCATGCAGTGGGTCTGTATGGGGCTCGTGGTGCAGGTGTCGGAGAAAGAGATGGAGTCATGCACAAGATGGACATTATCTCTGGAACCCTGGGTAAGCCAACACTGCTGTATATGTTTGTTTTTTGCATAGTTACATTGGTCCAGCTTGGGTAGGCTGATGGTTGCAGCATGATATTTTAATACAAAATCTGCATTTCAGGAGGTATTCAATCCTTTCTTCAGGTGTATTCACAGCATTTTGTTTCATTCATGATGAGCAAGCAGCACAAGCTACAGCCATTGAAGCATAAAAGCAGAATTCACTTTTGCCATATGATGGAGATAGTCATGTGTCCCCACATTCAGGGTCCAATGCATGATCCTTGCAGGGGTCTCCCAGCTGAAGGTCCCACCCAAGCTTGACAAAAAAAAAAAAAAAAAGAAAAAAGCATCTAGTTGGTGTCAGGCTGAACAGAATGGGCTGTTGCTGCATACAGGGCAGAAGTGTTTTTTTATACAAATACAATTTTTGGTTTTCCAGTTGCCTATAAATTCCCAGTATAATATTGGGGATTATTACCGTATTCTTACTGCCCTATGAAAAGCAATCCACCACTGATGGCTTTTCAGAGGGCAGTGGAGACTGCCACCTGTGCGAAAGAGCCCTTATATAGTGAGGCTGCCATTGCTAAATCACCTTTTTATAAATACTAGTAATCTTTGCTCAGCAGTAGCTGAAAAATTTGCTCTGACGTGTGTTGGTTGCGAAGTACCACAGCCTATGGGTGTGGTAGATATCTGTGTCCAGGGCCTTATCAGAGTCGCCAGTGCAGACTGGGTGTGTTCACACAAGCAGGACCCAAATCAGTTGTGCTGAGCACTGGCCGCCTTATACCACTATATAGCATGCCTGACTACTGTAAGTGTAAAAAAAACTTAAAGCCTAGTTATGTTGAATGCAGACTTTACTACTTTTTATAGTCCTGCACTGTCTTGTATTATAACTAATTTAAGGAAAACTGTGCAAAGAGAAACAGGGAGGCTCCCAACACTGTTTAAAAATGCTAATAGCCTGGCTGTCAGGCTGATTTAATGTATTCAGCAACACCCCCCCCCCCCCCCCCCAGACACGGACGGCGGCGATCAGCATGCCCCCCGTGGGAGACAGGGACGGTGGCAATCAGCCCCCTTACCCCCCCCCCATGAGAGATATGGACGGCGGCCATAATTTCCCCAACTACCCCCCATGGGAGCTAGGATGGTGGCGGTCACCGGAGAGGCTGGCTTATCTTGTGGAGCCAGACATGGGGGCAGGGAGAAAGAAAAGCCAGCACACAGGAGACATTCTCCTTCCGGCCAAACAGAAAGTGTGTCCTGAGACCCGATTGGTCAGGAAGTCACTGATTGGTCGGGAGGAGGATTAGTGGGTGATAACGAATATACATTTGTTATCATCATACAACTGGGTGGTCTTCTCTCTGCACCCCAAGCCCACCATTTTTTGAAGCATATTAGAGTCTCTGGCTATCATCACTTATTTAAAAATAAAAAACACCCCCCCCCCCTCCATTGGAATCCATTGTTTGGCGTCCCTGTATGTAGATCCGGGGGTCGGACAATGGATGGGGGGGTGGCGCCCGTGCACCTCTTATGAAGGGGCCGCCACTGACAGGTCCACCTTAACCGCTTCAGGTCCGCCCTATAGCAGTTTTACAGCTATAGGGCGGCACCTGTGCACGAGATCACATATATATATGTGATCTGACACTTCCGAGTAGGGGGCATGCATGCACGCCACCACTGGCTCGCTTCCACTGTGATTACAAACAGTGAAAGCCGATCAGCGGGTACATAGTACCCGATGTCCTTTGGCACCCAGATTGCAAAAGATAGTAGGACAAACCCCAAATAATTATTCACATATATGAATAGTAAAAAGGTCAGGCCTGAGCATGTAGGCCCTTTACAAAATAATCTGGAGTGGGTGACTAAGGACAAAGAGGAGGCAGATTTATTAAATACTTTCTTCAGCTCTATGTATACAAAGCAGCATCCATAATGGGGATGGTATTGACTTAGCTCCAAATGATCCACAATAGCTCAACAGTGAAATGGTCCAGAAATATTTAGACAGAATAAAGGTGCATAAAGCATCTGGACCAGATTGCACCCATCCATGGATCCTAAAAGAATAGAGCTCTGTCATTTCAAAGCCATTGTATATAATTTTAGGGACTCGTTAATGACTGGAATAGTACCACTGGATTGGCGTAGGGCAAATGTGGTGCCCATATTTAAAAAGGGATCAAAGTCTTTACCAAGTAACTATAGACCTGTTAGTTTTACTAATACAGTTGGGAAGATACTGGAGAGTTTAATAAAAGACCACATAGATGAGTTCTTGCTGGAAAAAAATGTTTTAAGCAACAGACAGCATGGATTCATGAAAGACAGAAGTTGTCAAACAAACCTGATTTCTTTTTATGAGGCAAGTAAAAGCTTGGCAGAGGGGTGGCTGTGGATGGAAAGATCAGTTTGTAAATGGATAGAAAATTGGCTAAAAGACCGAATTCAGAGAGTAGTGGTTAATGATTCTTACTCTGAATGTTCTAAGGTTATCAGTGGTGTACCCCAAGGTTCAGTGTTGGGACCCTTACTTTTCAATATATTTATAAATGCTATAGGGTCTGGGATTAAAAGTACCATTTCAGTGTTTGCAGATGACACCAAGCCATGCAGTGGAATAATTTCCTTGCAGGATGTCTCCAACTTGCAAGCCGACCGCAATGCACTGTCTAATTGGGTGACTATGTGGCAAATGAGGTTTAATGTTGATAAATGTAAAATAATGCACTTGGGGGCTAAGAATATGCATGTGTAGCCAATGGCTCCCTTAGGGGTGGCTGGAAGTAGTGGTTCACCTGCTCACAACTGCCCTCAATCACACTCCTACTGGCATCCTGAGTCAGAAAACAGGCTTGCTATTTGTTTTTGTTGTTTTTATTTGGCGATTGAACTTGGATAGGGATTGGGATAGTTATGGGATGCCCAAAGATCAACAGTTCTGTACACGGGACCACTATATACACTCTCCAGTATATAAACTTCTCCAACTTCTCTCCAGCACACTTCTTGCTTCTCTGACAACTCCTAGTTCCTCTCTCCTGCACACTTCTTAGTTTGCACTGGTGAGACCTGGAAGGAGGTTTACCAGGCCTCCTAACAGAAGTTAGTTTGGCGGTGTTTGCTAGCCCCGATGGACTACATCTCCCAGCCCATCCACACACGGTCCATGACACCAGGTCCCAGTCTCTCTCTGCACCTCTTCCAGACTGTCTTCCTCCCAATCTGCTTTGTGCATCTCCACTTCACTGGGTGGTGTCATTCACTGACACCTGTTACTTGTAGTTCCTCCCGGAGATCTCTCTGATAGTGTTCACTCTCCTGCTGTCCTCTTCCGCTCACCCTTGTGCCTCTCCTCCACGATCTCTCTCTCCTCCTGGCTGCACCCGAGCTCACCCAGGCCGAGGTCACCCCCCCCCGCAGACTAGGGGCTTCCTTCAGGCCCCGACAGCCTCCACACTATTCCATCTCCGTCACTTCCACCCGAACTCTCCTCCCCCCACTGGGCAGACCACAGTATTAAAAGCATAAAATTCTGTAAGGTGAAATTGCACAGCATGCCCCCCTCATCCCTCCTGGTCCCGCTGACCTGCATTGCGGGGATCTCCAAAGCACCTACCTATGGTAGAGGGCGCTACACATACATACTAGGGGAAGTACAACTGGGGGGATCCATAGTGGAGAAGGATCTGGGGGTTTTGGGTAGATCATAAGCTTAATAATAGCATTCAATGGCAAGCTGCAGTTTCCAAAGCGAGCAAAGTCCTTTCTTGTATTACGAGAGATATGGACTGCAGATAGAGAGACATTATTTTGCCCCTGTACAAATCATTAGTGAGACCTCATCTGGAATATGCAGTTCAGTTTTGGGCACCAATTCTCAAAAAGGATATCGGGGAACTGAAGAAAGCGCAGAGAAAGGCAACCAAACTGATAAGAGGCATGGAGGAGTTTAGCTATGAGGAAAGATTAGAGGAACTGAATTTCTTCTCTCTTGAGAAAAGATCAAGGGGGGGGGGGGGGGATATGATCAAGATGTATAAATACATAAGTGGTCCATATAGTGAACTTGGTGTTGAGTTATTCACTTTAAGGTCATCACAGAGGACAAGGGGGCACTCTTTACATCTAGAGGAAAAGAAATTTAATCTCTAAATACGGAAAGGTTTCTTCACAGTAAGAGCTGTGAAAATGTGGAATAGACTCCCTCCAGAGCTGGTTCTGGCCAGCTCGGTAGATTGCTTTAAAAAAGGCCTGGATTCTTTCCTAAATCTACATAATATAACTGGGCACTAACATTTATAGGTAACGTTGATCCAGGGAATATCGGATTGCCTCTCGGGGATCAGGAAGGAATTCTTTCCCCTGCTGTAGCAAATTATATCATGATCATTTTTTTTTGTGGTTGAACTAGATGAACTTGTGTCTTTTTTCAACCTGACTAACTATGTAATTATGTAAGAGAGGCAGAACAACATTCTGCCTATGTAAACAAGCCAGATCGCCGTTCTGACACAGGGCGGGGGGGGGGGTGGATGATGTTAATAAATTCCAGCTCTTCCCCTAGTAAATGCATCTCACACAGTTCACATAAATACTGGCACACATTTAACCCTTTGACCGCCCGTTAACCACTTCCCACTCAGTGTCATTAGCACAGTGACAGTGCATATTTTTATCATTGAATTAGTGTCGCTGATCTCCACCATTACTATTAAAAAAAATAATGTAAAAATATCTCATATTTTGTAGACGCTATAACTTTTGTGCAAACCAATCAGTATACACTTATTGGGATTTTTTTATTACCATAAATATGTAGCAGAATACATATTTACCTAAATTGATGAAGAAATTAGATTTTAGATTTTTTTTCTTATTGTATAGGTTATATAGAGGAAAGTAAAAAATACAGTTTTTTTTCAAAATGGTTGGACTTTTTCGTTTATAGCACATAAAATAAAAAAATCAGAGGTGATCAAGTGACACCAAAAAAAAGCTCTATTTGTGGGGAAAAAAGTACATACATTTTATTTGGGTACAGTGTTGCATGACCGCGCAATTTTTAGTTAAAGTAACGCAGTGCCGCATCGCAAAAAATGACCTGGTCATGAAGGGGATAAATCTTCCGGAGGTCAAGTGGTTAAGGTTACTTCATGGAGAGAAAATGAATCAATCCTTAAAGTATAACTAAAGGCAAATTTTCTTTTTTAGTTTTGGATAGAGTGGAGAATATTAGAACCCCTGTCAGTTTTTATTACTGTCTGAGCCTCCAGATTAACCCTCTCTATTTGTCCTGTTTACCATTATCATTGAAAGTAAAAGAAAATCCCACAAAAGTAATAGAGGGGATATAACCCTCCCTTGCTCAATCCAAAATGAAAAAAAAAAGCTTTGCTTATAGTTCTACTTTAAAATACTTATATGGGTAGAAGAGTCAACCTAGACAGCCAAAACAATAGGGGTCAATTTATATATATATATATATATATATAAAAAAAAAAACAGCTGTCATGAATGTATCTAACATGTTTATTTACTATGATCGGCAGCTCCATCTCGTGACCATAACATTGTATTTCCCTGATTGCAGTATTTCAGTTCAATACCGCATTAAGCCCGCTAGATGGAGCTAACAATAACAGCAAATAAACATATTGCAGTGATTATACGTGATTGCTGTGTGAATGCTTGAGGCATTCACTCCCATGGGGTATTTTGGGTGTGCTTGGAAGGTGGAGTGGAGCTTCAAGTTTCATTGCTGCTTATAAAGAGAGTGATTTTTAGGTGACCCTTTATATGTTACTTTATGGAGAGATAAAGAATAAATACTGAAATACTTTTTTTGTCTAATCATTTGAAATATGTGCCATCATATTATATTCTCCATTCTTTGCTCCTCAGGGAAGGCCTTTGGCTGTGTTGGTGGCTATGTAGCAAGCAGCGCTGCACTCATAGACACAGTGCGTTCTTACGCTGCAGGATTCATTTTCACGACCTCCCTCCCTCCCATGGTGTTGGCCGGAGCTTTGGAGTCTGTGCGTGTCTTAAAGAGTGAAGAGGGGCAAGCTCTCCGACGTGCCCACCAGCGTAACGTCAAGCACATGCGCCAACTTCTAATGGATGCTGGGCTGCCTGTCATCAATTGCCCAAGCCACATCATCCCCATACGGGTGAGTTGATATCACTCCTTAGAATGCTTTGGTGTGCCTTAGTCAAGGGCAACCTATGTATAGGTTACATGCCAAAGTATGCTGAAATTACAAACTTGGTTTTACATGTTGGGGTGTTAACTCCTGTTCTAGGGAGCTGGGTTCCTTATAACTGTGCGATACTCCACCCTGCACAGCCAGGCACACCGAATATTCACAATCTCTCCAGAGTCAGAGTCCATGACATTGTTTATTTTTGGTTTATTAAGGGTAATAAAACTAGGATAGGGATGAGAGTTTATGGGATGCCCACTTGACTTCAAACAAACTTTAGGGGCGACTCTTCCTATATACAGTCCTAAATGTAAAATGTAACTAAGGTTCAAGAGAGGACCAGAGTTAAGAAGGAGTGGCTCCAAATGGAAACTCACTGCAGCATATATATCAAACAAAGTTTATTAGTATAAAAGTTTCAATATGTATCAAAAAAGGTTCAAACCTTCACCACACAAAGTAAAAACATTCATGACAACGTTGTCAGGAACAGATAAAAACAACCCGTGCTCTCATTCATCAACCCACTCGCACCAAGGAACAGACTGTAATAAGCAGTATAAAGGGCAGAGCAGCAATTCAGGGTAGTCAGCCATGGCCAGTAATAAGGACAAAAGTCACATGCCGTGAGTAATGAAGAAGTACAGAGTACTACAGACATAGATGGTGAGAGACCCACCCTGGATTCATGGAGGAGAAAGGTTCATCTCAATATTAGATCTACCAAGATGCCACAATTTAGAAATAACCGGTGAATTGGGACATTCCTTGACCTTGTTCAGGAGGAGGTTAATAAGATCAGTTGGGATAGAATCACCAATGATAATCTCCTCCAAGATGAACGGTTGGCACTTAAAGAACTTGGCGAGGCCCCTAAGCTAATTCTTAATTCCACTGATAAAGGAGGGCACTGTGGTCCTCCTATCGGAGCAAAACTATGAACAGGAGATTTTGAGACAACAGGGTTATCAGTCTACTTACCTTAAGCTTAAGTCTAGCCCATTTCCTGTGTTGGTCAGATCCTTAAATTTACAGCTCTAGCGCAGGAGACTCAAAATGGGCTGGTCCTGGTTTTTTTTGGAAGCTTAAAAATGCCTATGCCACTTACAGCTCAAAAACATCTGTGGTGCATGAGGCCATTGAATAACAAGGAGAGGCGTTTTTAAACTGTAAAAAAAAGCTCAAAAACGCAGCTGTAAAAAAGTCTGAGGCCTTAAACTTCAGTTGGCCTTTGAAGCACAACTACTTACTAGGTAAGAACTGAATCACCTTATAGTAAAAGAGTACAACATACCTACTATATACGTAATCACCAAAGTCCACAAAAGTTTACCTAAACCTCCTGGGAGGCCCATTTTTTCAGCAATATAGAGTCCTATATACAGCTCCTTATCTTCCTCCAGCACACTCCTGCTTGCAGAACTTAGCTATGTCGCCCTGTTGTGATGCAGCTCCAATACTTGGAGAACAGATAGGGTGACACAAGCTCACACTTTCCCAGCACTCCCTCTGTGTCGTTACTGCAGCAGCCCCTTTCACTAGCCCTCCAGGCTAACCTCTCCCACAGTCCTCCCAGAGTGACACTCACCAGCCCAACCGGCTGACCCTCAGGAGATCTCCCAGACATGCTGACCTGCTTCTGCTGTCCTCTCACTTGCTCCCCTCCCTCCAGGAAAGGATTCCTCCATGTTTTGTAGAGGGTCCCTCAAGGGTCACCGACAGCCTTCTTAGCACTCCACCTCCATCTTCCACCCAACTGCCCCTGCTGGCATGACTATTTATGAGGTACCAATCCCCCTTCCAGCCCATTTGCTGGGGATTGGTCGGTGACCTCAAAAATATGCCAAACAGCCCCTCCTAGTTTCCACCCACTACATCTAGAACAGGGGTGCCCAACCTTTTGAGGAGTGAAATCCCTTTAAGTGACTTGGTAACCGATCTCGGGCCACAATGAGCAGAGCAGGCGGATGACAGGTCCGTGTCCACTCTACATATGCAGAGGAGACATGGACACAGCCCACTCTACGGGCCCTCCAGTCATATCCACCCAGACAGAAGGGGACAGATCTCTTTCTGTTTTTTTTTTTGTTTTTTTTTAAGTGGATCGGATTGGAGGTAGGCGGGCGTAAATGGACACAAGTGTACATTTGCTGCTCCATAGAAGTAAATGGAGGGTCCGATTGGGTCGGGCCAATCATATGAAAGGGGCCTAAGGCTGCTCACACAATGATGCGCTGTGGTTTACCCACACCATGGGTGCAGCACAGTGCACCTGTGGCTTTCCTGCGGGTTAGCTGCACTCTGTCATAGACTTATAATATATACTGCAGGTGTGGTGCACTATTTGAAAGCGCATCAAACCTGCAGGTAAGAACAGAGGTATATGGCTCAGTGCAGGTAACTCGCAGGTGCACTGCACTGCACCTGCGGATCAGTTTGGAAGCAGCCTAGTAACCACTGCAGAGCAGATATAGTATCTCACAAAAATGAGTACACCACTCACATTTTTGTAAATATTTTATATCTTTTCATGTGACAACAGTGAAGAAATGACACTTTGCTACAATGTAAAGTAGTGAGTGTACAGCTTGTATAACAGTGTAAATTTGCTGTCCTCTCAAAATAACTCAACACGCAGCCATTATTTGTCTAAATCACTGGCAACAAAACGGAGTACACCCCTAAGTGAAAATGTCCAAATTGGGCCCAATTAGCCATGTTCCCTCCCTGGTGTCATGTGGCTCGTTCGTGTTACAAGGTCCCAGGTGTGAATGTTGAGCAGGTGTGTTACATTTGGTGTTATCGCTCTCACTCTCTCACACTGGTCACTGGAAGTTCAACATGGCACCTCATGGCAAAGAACTCTCCAAGGGTCTGAAAAAAAGAATTGTTGCTCTACATAAAGATGGCCTAGGCTATAAGAAGATTGCCAAGACCCTGAAACTGAGCTGCAGCACGGTGGCCAAGACTGTACAGAGGTTTAACAGGACAGGTTCCACTCAGAACAGGCCTCGCCATGGTCGACCAAAGGAGTTGAGTGCACTTGCTCAGCGTCATATCCCGAGGTTGCCTTTGGGAACTAGAAGTATGAGTGCTGCCAGCATTGATGCAGAGGTTGAAGGGGAGGGGGGTCAGCCTGTCAGTGCTCAGACCATACACTGCACACTGCATCAAATTGGTCTGCATGGCTGTCGTCCCAGAAGAAAGCCTCTTCTAAAGATGATGCACAAGAAAGCCCGCAAAAAAGTTTGCTGAAGACAAGCAGACTAAGGACATGGATTAGTGGAACCATGTCCTGTGGTCTGATGAGACCAAGATAAACTTATTTGGTTCAGATGGTGTCACGCGTGTGTGGCGGCAACCAGGTCAGGCGTACAAAGACAAGTGTGTCTTGCCTACAGTCAAGCATAGTGGTGGGAGTACCATGGTTTGGGGCTGCATAAGTGTTGCCGGCACTGGGGAGCTACAGCTCATTGAGGGAACCATGAATGCCAACATGTACTGTGACATACTGAAGCAGAGCATGATCCCCTCCCTTCGGAGACTTGGCCGCAGGGCAGTATTCCAATGTGATAACGACCCCAAACACACTTCCAAGACTACCACTGCCTTGCTAAAGAAGCCGGAGGGTAAAGGTGATGGACTGGCCAAGCATGGCTCCAGACCTAAACCCTATTGACCACCAGCTCAGTGATGTTGTCATGGAGGAGTGGAAGAGGAATCCAGTGGCAACCTGTGAAGCTCTGGTGAACTCAATGCCCAGGAGGGTTAAGGCAGTGCTGGAAAATAATGGATGGCCACACAAAATATTGACACTTTGGGCCCAATTTGGACATTTTCACTTAGGGGTGTACTCACTTTTGTTGCCAGCAGTTTAGACATTAATAGCTGTGTGTTGAGTTATTTTGAGGGGACAGCAAATTTACACTGTTATACAAGCTGTACACTCACTACTTTACATTGTAGCAAAGTGTAATTTCTTCAGTGTTGTCACATGAAAAGATAGAATAAAATATTTTACAAAAATGTGAGGGGTGTACTCACTTTTATGAGATACTGTATGCCCATATATACACTGTGATTTTAGTAATAAACTTACTTTAATAATAGTCTTCCACTCAGGTATCACCGGCTGTTGTCGCAGGCAGAGTACACTTGGTATCATTCAGTCTGTGACAGGAGGCGGTGCTATACAGGAAACATCAGGTTATGCAACTCTGCTCCGCAGCCGCTTGCTTCATCTACCGCCGGCTTCATTCACAACACTGATGCTCTGGGATGGCGGGTCAGGAACCCGCGATCTGGGCTTGCAAACCAGCCATCCTAGAGCAGGAGGCCGCGGGCCACTGGATGTGCACCCCTGATCTAGAACCTTCTCCAAGGTTCCAGAAAACAGGTGGAGGCACCAAAACAGCTGTCTGCTGAGCCTTACTGAGCCACTCAACCCTGACCCAGATTGACCCCAGGGCTGGCTCTCAGCCAGTCCAATTTACCTACACTAACAGCTATCTTTATACACTAGCACACTAGTGAGAGGGTGCTACATAATGTCATTAGAACGTTTGTACATGGGCATGAGACAAAAAAAACCTGTCAAATTCAGCCAAAAGAAAGCAACAAATAGGTTTGTACTGCGCTCTAGGAGTCTACCTTACCTTCTCTATTGGTCCTGGTGACCACTGCTCTTAGTATTAAAAGCGATGAAAAGGGAAGAGATAAGGAGGCTAAAAGAGCAAGTACACTCACTCCAGATGGAACAGCGTAATACAAGATATAAAATAGAAGATCAGGAAAATCGTGATAGAAGAAAGAACCTAAGGATCCGAGACATCCCAGAGAGTTGCAAAGAAGCACAGCAAAAAGAAGATCTACAGGAGGTCATGGACATAATATTCGGACCAGTCCTAGGAAAAGGAGAGGGAGAAAAAATAGAGATAGAGCGAGTGCATAGGATCAGGAAACCCCCAGGGATAGGGAAGGACATACCCCGGGACGTAATAGTAAGTTTCCACAAATACAAAGATAAGGAGCAAATATGGCAGAGGATAAGAACTAATCCAGTAAAGTATGGAGAAACAGAGGTAAAAGTGTACGCGGATTTGGCCAGGGAGACCAGATCAAGAAGAAGACAACTGAAGCCGTTAACAGAACAGATGAGAAGACAGGACATAAATTACTCCTGGGGTTTTCCAGCATGTCTCATAGGGAAAAAAGAGGGGAGATCCACTAGGCTAAGATTCGCAGAGGAAATAGAAGATTTTTGTAGGAAACTGGACATACAGATGCCGGAGATAGAGGGGTGGATGGAAGAGGAACAGGGAGGGATAAGGGCGGAAGGAGAACAAAGATGGCAAAGGGTAGAAAAAAAGAACGCACAGAAGAAAAAAGCCTAGAAGGGGGGGGTGAGGAAGGTTGGGGGTCGGGGGTAGAGGAAACAAGAACATGAGTCAAGTAGGAAGGAGATGCACCAGCAAAAGGGATGGTAGCGGCCCGGGTTACAAAGGGAATCTCAACCCACAGGGGTAGACGGGAACGAGTCCCCTGGAAAGAGGATTCGTTTACCAGAGAGGGGCAGAGATGAGCCCCAATACCCCGAAGAGGAGAGGGGAGGGGGGAGGGAGGAAGGGGAAAGGGGGGAGGGTAGATAATAAAGGTTCCGACAAAAGAAAAGTACTGGAGGTAGGAGGTGGCAAAGGGAAGAAACAAAAAGGGACAATATGACTGAAATCAAATTTTTGACATATAACACCCGGGGAATGAATACACCTACGAAAAGACATAAAATACTCCAAGAGATCAAAAGATATGGAATAGGAATAGCCTTCCTACAAGAAACACACATATCCCAAAACACAAGGACTAGGATATACTCACGGGACTTCCCAGTGCGGTATCAGGGGGATTCGCCGACAAGTAGGGCCAAGGGGGTGGCTATTGGTTTCTCAAAGGGGGTACCGTTCACCCTTGAGGAGAGAGATGCCGACCCAGAGGGCAGGTATCTCCTCTTGAGGGGGAAAATGGACAATGTAGAAATTACGCTAGCGAATGTTTATAGCCCGAATAGGAATCAGGTAGAATTTTTGATAAGGGTACTGGACAAATTGATGGAATTTAAAAGAGGGAAGGTAATAATGGCAGGCGATTTCAATCTACCTCTGGATCCAGATTGGGATAGTACGTCCCATGTGCAAGGGACCCGGAACGTGCAGCTGAAAAGATTAAAGGAAAAACTGTTTGGATGCCAACTGATAGACATATGGAGGTCATGGCACCCAAAAGAAAAAGATTACACGTTTCACTCCCTTGTGCATGGGACGTACTCAAGGATAGATTACATAATGGTGGAACACAGGACATTGGAACAAGTAACAAAAACGAGTATAGAGATAACACTGTCGGATCATGCCCCGGTTAGTATGATAATGAAAATAGAAGGGGATAAAAGGAAGGAAAGGGGAGAGTGGAGGTTAAACGAAGAACTGCTGAGAGGGAAAGCTAAAGAAGAGAAACTGGAGGAGGAAATAAGCACATTTTTTGAACTGAATGACACTGGAGAGGTGCCAATGCCGACCTTGTGGGAGGCACACAAGGCATATATCCGGGGGATTCTGATCAAAATGGGTGCTAGGGAAAAACAAGAAAGGAGTGAAAAAACAAAAGAAATAATAAGACAGATATATGAACTAGAGCAAAAACATAAGAAAGATAACGCCCTAAGGACATTGCAAGCCCTGGTTATAAAAAGAGAGGAACTCAAGGAAATAATAGAGCTCGAAACAAGGAAAACATTTAATAAAATAAAAAAGGAAAGATACATGGGAGGCAATAAAATTGGGAAGAACTTAGCAAAATTATTGGAAAAAAAGAAAGCCGCAAATTACATTGAAAAAATACAAACTAAAACAGGGGAAACAGTATACAAAACAACAGAAATAGCGGACACATTTCAAAAATATTATAAAGCATTGTACACAATAAAATCAAAAGAGAGCAAAAAAGAAGAAAGATTAAGGGGAATTAAAATTGAGGAGTTCCTAAAAGAAGCAAACCTGCCCAAAATAACAGCAGAACAGGTACAAGGGCTAGAGGAACCAATAACAGCAGAGGAGATAGATGCAGCGATTAAAAACTCTGCGCCAGGGAAAAGTCCGGGACCCGACGGGTTCCCTGTGTTTTACTACAAAAAATTTAAGGAGATTCTAATACCCAAGTTGAGAGTATACATGAATGGGATAGGAGATAAATGGGAGGTAAGAGAGGAGGCATTATGGGCAACAATAGCAATGATCCCAAAGGAGGGGAAGGACAAAACAACATGTTCAAGCTATAGGCCGATCTCCTTGTTAAATGCAGACATTAAGCTGTTTTCCAAAATTCTGGCCATCAGATTAAAGAGAGTAATTGAAGGAATAATCAACGGAGACCAAGTAGGGTTTGTGCCAGGAAGGGAAGGGAAAGATAATGGAATTAGGACCCTAATGTTGTTACAGAAAGTAAAAAAGGAAGGGAACCCCAGTCTGCTGCTGTCGATAGACGCCGAAAAGGCTTTCGACAGGGTAGACTGGGGGTTCCTGTTCAAAACCATAGAAAGTATCGGAATGGGGAAGAGAATGACACAATGGATTAGGGCACTGTACAAAAGACCAAAGGCAAGAATAAAAGTGAATGGGAAAATGTCCACGGGATTTGAACTAGAGAACGGCACACGACAGGGGTGCCCATTGTCTCCCTTGCTGTTCATACTGTATCTAGAACCATTGCTGGCCGTAATAAGGAACAACCAGGAGATAAGAGGGCTAAGCGTAGCGGGAGAAGAACATAAGATTGCGGCATATGCCGATGACATGTTACTGTATATAAGTGCCCCCAAGACAACAATACCCAAAGTAATGGAGGTTATGAAAAAATTTGGAGAAATATCAAACTTTAAAATAAATAAAGATAAATCGGAGATACTAGGCATCAACATAGGAACTCAAGAAAGGGTAGAGCTCCAAAAAGACTTCCCATTTAAATGGGAAAAAAAGGGACTAAAATATCTGGGGATCACTCTGGCGACAAACAAAGAAAAAATCTACCAAATAAACTACATACCCTTGATTAATGAAATCAAAGATGAATTAAACAAGCTAACCCACAGACCATTGTCCTGGTTCGGGAGGATTAATACAATAAAAATGGTAATACAACCAAAAATCTTATATAAATTCCAAATGCTACCAATCGAAATACCGCAAAAATTTTTCCAGGTGACTAGGAAGTTGATAGACAAATTTATATGGAGAAATAAAAAACCAAGGATAAAATTTTCAATCCTAAGCAAAAGGAAAAACAGGGGAGGACTAGCAATGCTGGATATAAAAAAATACTATATAGCAAATATAATCTCACGGGTGATAGAGTGGATAAATCCGACAGGCAAAAAATGGGGGGAATTGGAAAATAGGTTGAGTGGGGGTCACTTAGGGAAAGGGGTATGGATCCCAAAAGATTATAGGGAATTGGCAGAAGACACAAGCAATTTGACACACACTGTATTTAAAGAGTGGGACAACTTGCTAGCACGAAGTAAATGGGAATTTAATTCCCCATATACATCACTGAGTGGAACAAAATACTTTGCACCTGGGAAAGAAGAATGGTTTGGGAAAAAAGATATATTAACGGGAAGGGGAATAGCAACATTAGAAGAATTAAAATGCAGAGGCGACTTCCACAATATCGACATATGGCGGTACCAACAACTAAAACAATTCGTTAACACACTACCACAACCATTAAGAACAGAAAGAGAAATAACACAATTGGAAAAAATTTGTATGAAAAGGGGGAAAAGAAAAGGAGGAGTATCTAAATTATATAATATACTGGTAGAAATGGGAGGAGAAGAACGACCGCCATATTTCGATAAATGGGAGAAGGAACTAGGGAAGCAGCTGGGGGAGCACGTATGGGAAAAAATAACGAAAATGGTGTTTAAAACTGCTATAGATAGTAAAACGTGGGAAACCAACTATAAATGTCTCTCACGGTGGTACTTTACCCCGCAAAGAATGTCTAAAATACAACCAGGGAAGGAAAAATGGTGCTGGCGGGGATGAAAGGCCGAGGGGACAATGACGCATGTGTGGTGGGAGTGTAAGGGGATGCAGGAATATTGGGAAAAGATAGTGGTTCTGAGTAAAGAAATAACGGGGGTAGAGATAACAAGAGATCCATGGATCTGCCTGTTCCACCGAACAGACAGATCCATCAGACAATACACAGGGACGATTCTACCACACCTCTTGAATGCAGCAAAGAGTCTGATCCCTAGGTATTGGCAAAAAACCCAAATACCAACGATGAGGGAGTGGTGCCTAAGGGTGGAAGAAATAAGAACCATGGAGTCCCTAAGGATAAGAGAGGAAGAGCTAATAGAAGATGAAACGGGGAAATGGAAAGGATGGACTATCTTCAAAAACTCCAGTACATTTACAAATATAATGAGCTCGGGAGAAATAGAGGTCGGAACCTAGAGGGGGAAGGGAGAGGGGGGGAGGAGGGAAACCCGGAGAAGGTAAGAGGGGAAATGGAATGACCACATGGGTGGCAAAACAAAACATAAGCAATCCTCCCAGCATAAGGGGAAGTCAAAAGGAAAAAATGAAAAAGGGAAATAAAAAGAAAGGTTATGGGAGACCGGAAATGATGAGATGTCACCCCACGATGACACACTGAAAGTGATAACACGTGGTGGAAATAAGGGTCAACAACATGAAAGACCAAGACAACTGATCCGGAAAAAAAAAAAAGCTATGAAAAATCCAAAATTTTTTTTAGTTGATAGAGAGACTTGGGGTGAGGCAGAATCTTCCCTGGGGTTGACCTGTTCTAGCTTGTAGGCAGTACTGTCATATTGTTTTGTTCCTCCATTATCTCAAGCCAGCATGCGTTCATTTTCCATTCTCCTCTTCCGTATTTCTCCCCCTGGCCAATTGACACCAACAATGGGGAGTGGTCCGACAGGCCCCTTGGTTGGTAACCTATATACCTCCCCCAGGGCACCACATCATCACTACCCAGTAGTAGGTCAATCCTTGACAAGGTATTGTGCGTCTTCCAAAATCCCAAATTTTGGGCTGGCCCCAAGAGGGAAAAATCTTCCAATAGGGACCTAAGGCATTCCCTTAATTTGCAGGGATTTCCTGTAAATTTGCAGGGATTTCCTGTAAATTTGCCAAAACTTCCTGTTTTGGCAATGGGACAGGAAGTTGACGTAAATTTCCCCAATGGGACACAGATAGGAAAAAAAACTGACAGGGGCTATAACACTCCCTAGTTATGACCCCTATAAGGTTTTTATGATGCTTGCCTCCCTTTGGGAAGATTTCCCTTTGATTCCTGTCCTAGAGAAACAGCAGGAAGTAAGAGAAGATCTCTCTAAAGTGAGGGAAAATGTACTATTGGATTAGCTTGTAGGTGGGGTGCGGAAGCAATCATTCACACAGGCAGGTGCAATAGAAGACTTCTGTTGGAAGTAATACAAAAAGGCCTGCTTCACACCTATGCAGGTAGCAGTTTGCATATTCCAGGTGCATTTTGCATTTTTCAATACTCCATTGAAGTCTATGGAACTAAAAACCAGAAAAAAGTGCCAGGCCCTTTCCATAAAATGCATATATGTGAAAATGATCCATAGAAAACAATGTTAAATGGGCTGTAGTGTGTTTCTGCAAAACTGCAAAGTGACACTGTCTATTTCACCACCCTCTTAAGTAGAGATGGGCTCAGGTGTGTTCGGGAATCTAGTCCCAACCCACGTGCCCGATCCCACCAGGAAGCCGACACTGCACACCGCTAATCACAGGCAGTGAGACATTTCCCGGTCTGTGCAGTTGTGGACAGGGAAATATCTCACTGCCTGTGATTAGCGGTGTGCAGTGTCGGCTTCCTGGTGGGATCGGGCACGTGGGTTGGGACTGGGATACCAAACATGCCTGGGTTCAAAAGAAACCGGCCAACATTCGGCGTGTGTGTACGGCAGCTGGTCCAACTTCTGTCAAAGGGTCATGACCAAAAAAGGTCTGCCGACTGTACCCCCCGTTTGGCACTCTCTGCCAATAGCTGAGAGCGCTTGTTGGAGTGTTCTGGCAGGGGGGTCATCACCCTGTCAGAACACAACAGCTCAGAGGGGGAGATAGCTATACTAACATCAGATTGTTAGTACAGCGGCTTCAACCTGAGTTGTCAAATTTTTTTTTTTCAATCCGCTGGGATTAACGAAAAAAAACCCAAAAAACTAGTAGTGTACAATGTTCAAAGCTGGCCTTAAACGGCTCTAAATTTGGCTGATCCCTGCTAAATTAACTGAAATTTGAGCTGTGGTCGGCCTGTCGGCACCACCCAGCTCACCAAAAGTTGATATTTTTCAATCGCCATTTGTTAAGGAGCTGGGTGGAAGATTGTCAGCTAAACTTGTATAGAGAAATCAAAGCATCATAAACACAACAAACACACACTGAATATACAAAAACCCAATGGATCAGCATGAAAAAAAAAATCACTTGATACAATCTAAATTTGTATTTTGATGATCAGTGGTTAAGAGACAATTTTACAAGTTCTCTTTCGAGAGATAAAACCATCCCCTAAAGCCACAGTAAGCAGATTTTATCACCCATCACACACATGGCCTGCAAGGTGTTAATCTTTTATTGATATCTTCCCCAAATGCTCTTTTGTACGTGCGTGTTAATCAGTGCTCACCAACAGACATTTAAATACCCCACCCTAGTCTACAGCTGGCCATACGCTAGCAGAACGTCATTCAAAAACTTTTGTTTTCATAACGTTCATTTGATTTTCCAATGGTTTGGCATCAATTGGCGATCAATTTTGACCCCAGTGAGGAGTAAATTCGAAGGAGCGGGATGAAAATTTCTTCTAGAACAAACAAAATTTTAACTGTGATTGAGGTCTTCATTGGGGAAAAAACTGTACATATTGTAATGTTCTAGGTACAATAAACTCTTTACTGTCCCTGGGATTCCACACTGTAGCTGGTCTGGATGAAATTTTAAGGGCTTACGAACTATATTAGGTGACTCAATGATAGCAAAATGCAATGGTCTGATGAACAATTTTTCAGAGTTAACATATGAATGAAATTCTACTTTGGAATGGCCAGCTTTATGGTAAATCAAAGTGCTGCAGTTGGCAAGTCTGATAAACCTTCACAAAAGTAAAAAAAAAAACACAATTGTCCAAGGGAATTTTTATGAAGGTTAGACAAGTAAAAATACCATATATAAAAGCAGATTCTTATACTTTATTACATAGAAAAAGGTTAAAAACAAAGGAATGCACCAAACATAATTTATACAATTTTCACATTTGATACAGATTATACACTTTCTTCTTGAAAGCTGGCAAGGTTTGTGTAATAAGCAACGAACAAACATAAAAAACATCATAGATCAACTTGTTTCATGAAACACTGTTTATTTCATCAGGAGTTTGAGGTTTCTGACAGGGTGCAAGATAATAATGGTAGCCAAAAGATTTGACCAATCTGTATTCAGAACAATCAGGAGATCAGCCAACAGATGGAGAGTTTATCCTGGGGGCTGAGGAGACAAGGGGAAGGCCAAGGAGTCTCCCAAGGGGTGGAGATCAATGGGATGGTGTGGCTAACGCACCAGATCAACCCAAACTCAGAAATCCATGGTGACCACCAATACTGGACCAAAAGTGATGTCAACCATACCGTGAAATGGTGCAAAATGAGCATTTTTGGATTATTTTGCACCACATCTTAGTTTGGTTCATACCACCTTTGGTCCAGTATTGGTGGTTACCATAGGCTTCTGAGTTTGGTTTGATCTGGTGCATTAGCCATACCAGCCCATTGATGTCGACGCCTTGGGTGACTCTTAGCCTGCCCCCTGTCTCCTCAGCCCTCTAGATAGACTCTCCATCTGTTGGCTGATCTCCTGATTGTTCCAAATACAGATTGGTCAAATTTTTGGCTACCATTATTATCTACATCCTGTCAGAAACAATAAACTACTGATGAACTGAACAGTGTTTCACAAAATGCTTTGAGATGTTTATGTTTGTTCATTACACAAACCTTGTCGGCGTTGAGTAAGAAAGTGTATATTCTGTATCAAATATGAAAATTGTAAAAATTATGTTTGGTGCATTCCTTTGTTTTTAACCTTTTTCTATGTAATAAAGTAGAAGTATCTGCTTTTATACATGGTATTTGTATTTGTCTAAACTTCATTAAAAAGTCCCTTGGGCAAATTTTTTTTTGTTAGTAATTGGGACGGAGGCATCTCTACCAGACCTAGCTGCCTTTTTGCCTCTGATAAACCTTCACACTGTTGTGGTCTCATCTGAGGTTGCACATAGACTGATAAAACATCCAGAATAACCCATGCTGGACTGAGTGGATTTGATTTAAATCAAGTCTAATTTAAATCACGATTTAAATCAACTCAATTTAAATCATAATTTTAAGGCATCATATACACGGGCATTTTGAAAAAACGAACTGTTACGTCGGTACTGACGCCAGGAAAAAGATTGTCCTTAAAAAAATGCAATTTCATCAGCGTTTTGCATTGGCGTTAATGCGTGTTATTGAGCCTCAGCTCTAAGTCGCATTTTGTTTAAAAAGACATCCCTCTGCTATTTTTGGACATTTTAAAACATAAAACGCCGGTGCTAAAAACGGTGGTTAACGCTGTTACGGCGCTAATGCGCGTTATTGAGCGTTTTTCCGGCTTAGCGTCAAAAACACTAACTCTGCAGCTTCGGAACGCGCGGGTCCTGCGTTAGATTTACAGCTTAAGAACGCCGACGCCATCTACAGCTTAATAAAGTCAAGGTGTATATGAGGCCATTGAATAACATGGTGTGGTGTTCTTACCACTTCAGCCCCGGAAGGATTTCCCATGTTAGGACCAGAGCACTTTTTGCGATTCAGCACTGCGTCATTTTAACTGACAATTGCGCGGTCGTGCGACGTTGTACCCAAACGAAATTTGCGTTCTTTTTTTACTACAAATAGAGCTTTCTTTTGGTGGTATTTGATCACCTCTGCGTTATTTCTGATCACTGCTATAAACAAAAAAAGAGCGACAAGTTTGAAAAAAAAAAAACAATATTTTACTTTTTGCTAAAATACAAATCCAAAAAAAAAAATAAAAATATATACAAAAAAAACAAATGTATTCATCAGTTTTGGCCGATATATATTCTTCCTCATATTTGTGGTAAAAAAAAAAATATTGCGATCTGCGTTTATTGGTTTGCGCAAAAGTTGCCGCGTTTACAAACCATGAGAATTAATTTATGGCATTTTTACTATTTTTTTTTTACTAGTAATGGCGGCGATCTGCGATTTTTTTTGGGACTGCTATATTGGGGCGGACATGTCGGACATTTTTGACACTTTTTTGGGACCAATGACATTTATACAGCGAAATCAGAAATTTAAATAGCCACTGATTACCATGCAAATGTCATTGGCAGTGAAGGGGTTAACCTGCAGGGGGCGATCTAGGGGTAAACTGTGTTCCCTAGGTGTGTTCTAACTGTGAGGGGGCTGGGCTGCCGGGGGCATAAGAGATCTAACTGATCCCAGTGACAAGGATCAGTAGATCTCTCACATGCCGCCTGACAGAGTGGGGAACCGCCGTGTTTACATCGGCCGGTGCCATTTTTCTTCTCTGGCAGGTCATCGCGGGTAGCCGGAGGACATCGAGTTCGCCTGACCCGCGGCCACCCTGTTGCTAGCCGCTCACGAGCGAGCCGCCGTTTATAAACTCTGCAGTAGTAAATGTACGCAACCTGGTCGGGAAGCGGTTAAGCTGTAAAAACAGCGCAAAAATGCGGCGTTAATAACGTCCGTGTGTATGAGGTCTTAAACAGCAACTGTCATCTCTGTCCCTCAGTGGCTCCTCCTCTGACCCGCTGTTGACTCACCAAAAGTCCCATTAACTTTGATGGGATGGCTGGTGATGCGGCAGTGACACAACAAGGTGAGGGATGTGGTGGCAGCAGGTGAGTGGATGCCCGCTAACAGGCGCTGCCATGATAGATCTGAAATGACAGGTGCTCTTTAAATGTAAGGACTTATTCTTGCTGGTAATCAGAATCTTTAATATTTGCAAACAAAATGAAGGTTTCTTATTTAGAATAATAAGCTGTCAGGTTAGTAAAACAGCGATATCACAACCGATCAATCATACAGTTTGTAGTGTACATAGATTTGCAAAACAATGGGATAAAGGAATATTCCTGAACTTTGTTTTATCTCATGGTTACTGTGACATTGTGTGAATGCATAAATGCAGTGCATGTTATCTCAGCTTGCAGAGCTTGGATTCATTGAATGAGTTTACCAGAAATGTAAATTTTGCAGAATATACAGCCTTGTGCTCCATTTCATGCTGAATAAACTAAATTATTAATGTATCTTTAATAGTGAACTATCTTTAAATAAAATTTGATAAAAATCAAAAAATTGCGAGTTATTTAGTAACTGCGTTTCTAGGAAATCTTCCAGGACGGCAGGCCTACTTCAGGTTTGCCGTCCTGGAAGATGAGTAGAGAAAAGTCTGATTTTTTTTTTTTTTTTTAAATCATTGATTTTTATCCACCCCAATGCTGAATGATCACTCGTGTGTAAGGTTGCCTTTACTGTAAAGTCCATATTTTTGGAAGGAATGTTTCTCAAGTAATATAGAATACAGAACAATGTTTCCACTTCTTTTACTTTGTCCTACATGACAGGTTGGTAATGCTGCCATGAACACCAGAATCTGTGACATGCTTCTGTCGGAGAACAACATCTACGTCCAGGCCATCAACTACCCAACCGTTCCACGTGGAGAAGAATTGCTCAGGCTGGCTCCCTCCCCTCACCACACTCCTGCCATGATGAGCTACTTCGTAGGTAAGGAATAGTCTAATAAAAATAATAAGACGCATCCATAATGCATCAAATATTGGTCCTAATCAATAGTTGGGTCAGGATGGACCCTGGGCTCATTTAGGCTTCAAAATGTGGCATTGGACACACTTTTTAAAAGCACTCCAACTGCCAATCAAAGCGCCTCTCACTAAATAAAACAGTAAGCTTACAGTCCTGTTCACATTGCGTTTGCTTCAAAAATTAAACCCCATGTCACTTTCTTGGTGCTTCAAAGCTTTTCCAAAGCCCCCATAGAAGTCTGACAAAGCTCGCTAACAGCACCTAGAGCTTTTGATGGTCTTTTATTCAGAGTTAGCTTTGCTTTGTTTTGGAGGTATTGCAGTTATGAGATATCCCAGGATGCACTGGGAAACCAACAAACAAACTAGAAAGACATCAGCAACAGTCACTTCTGATTAAGGTGTATATATTCTGGGAGTATCTGGTGCAGACGTCACATTTGATGCGGGTGAACAGGGTCCAGACTGGAGCAACTAGCAGATGCACACACTTGGTGTGCAACATGGGAACGCTACAGAGGAAGGTGAACAGATAGAAGAGACAGGACTGAGCGCCGGAGGATCAGCAGACCTGGGGGTCCAGAGCAAGAGAAACTAGCAGAAGCCACAAGTGGTGAGCAGCATGGGAGCAATATATCAGGAGACGAGTGGGGACCAGAGAGAGAGGAGGATCAGCAAACCAGAGGATCAGCTAAGCTGGGGGTTACTACTGAGCAGGGGATCAGCAAAGCTGGGGGTACTACTAAGTAGGGAATCTGCTGAAGAGGGGTACTAATGAGCAACGGATCTGCTGAGGGGGGTACTACTCAGCCAGGGTTCTACTGGGCCCCTTTAAAGCCAATAGAAGTTCAACACACACAGGGCATTTTCCAAGTTTCAATAAAACATCACCAAAGCATCAAGAACACATCAATAATGTATGTTGAAGTGGTAGGTGCTTTAATGTGTGTTAAAGTCAAAGCAAGTATAAATGAGCCCTTAAAAGCTAAGGTCACACCCTGGTCCTATGTTTTGGACCCTAGAAACTTCCCCTCCATGACTTCTTTAGCACCATTTTCAGTGTGCAGGTCATGCTGAAGTTCTCAGTTAAAAAGAACCACAATGTACTGGGGTCTATTTAAAAAAGTGTGCTGTATGAATATGAGAAACATCAGCTGCAATAAAAAGTTGTCATATTTTGGAAAATATATTTCCTCTGATCATAAGAGTGGTCTAGTTGCCAGAATCCAGCATTTCCCTGATTGGTATATTTCAGGAAAATAAAGCAATCAGGAAAATGTTGGATTCTGGCCACTAGATGGCGGTTACAATCTTAGGAAATGACAGACAAAATACGGCAATTTTTCATTGTGGCTACATAGTTACATAGTTACATAGTTAGTCAGGTTGAAAAAAGACACAAGTCCATCCAGTTCAACCAAAAAAAAAAAAAATATATATATACATATATACATACACATACAACCAAATAATCCCATATACAATACTTCACCCACAGTTGATCCAGAGGAAGGCAAAAAAACCCCAGCAAAGCATGGATCCAATTTGCTATAACACTTTTACACCTTATCTGAGGGGGGACTCCACCAAAACCGGTCGTGCCAACTAACGAAATTTTTTCCGGACCTAAGAAAGGAATTACATTTATTATATTGACCCATGATTGTAGAAATCCATTTCAACTAGGTCCCACTTAGGCTAACGGAGAGCCCCTTAGTCCTTCCTTAAAAAAGGGGGCAATATCGTTTAACCTAGGTACGAAACGACCCCAAAAAAACGGAAGGAGACCTAGTTGACACCCACTTCATAACATATACCCTAATAAACCAACATACACATACATATATACATATATATATAAAAAAAAAAAAAA
>BLSH010314446.1:322277-349168 GCA_018402905.1 Glandirana rugosa | reverse complement strand
GGGGGTGCACCCCCGAAACGCGTCAGCTGTCACCCCACCTTGTGCTCATCTATCCATTTGCATTATCTCGCTTTGGTTTTATGGCTTTGTGATGCCACATTGTGGTTTTGTGAGTATTCATTTTTAAACTTTACACTTCTAATACATTTTTATGGTAATGCACTAGGTGCGTGCGCCTCCCTTTCTGTTTTGTTTTTTAAACACATTTTTATGTACACACAGTTGGAGAAAAAAAAAAAAAAAAAAAATATATATATATATATATATATATATATATATATATATTATATCTGTACAGGGACCCATAAGGGGAAAACCTGAATCCTTTTCTTACAAGATCCTGTGTTGTGTGATGACCGTTCTTCCCTCTTGGTCCAGAGATAGCAGCTCCTCCTCTGAGAACTCTTCTGTGTCACCATAGCAGCCGACAGATCCCTTCTGACTGGTGAGCTGCCCCAATAGCCCCTCCTCTGCCACGAGTGGTGTTGCACTGTGCTTACAGAATGTGGCAACTCCTGAGCAAACAACAGAAGCACATGATAGATTATGTGTTATGAAGTTGTAATTTTTTGCCAACTTTTTTTTTTTTTTTTTTATAGAATTAAGAAAATCAATAAAGTGTAGATTATGACAGCATTAGCATACTTAGACTTACACCCCAAAAAACATTCTGCTACTCTTCCCTAGTATGGGGAGTTGTCATAGTTTTTTGCTGCCCAGACAAATAGAGAGGCCCAAAATCCAAGGAGCACCCTAAGGCTTTCAAGGGGTATAAATAATGCATCCGATTTCCTGACTATCTAGAACACATCTTGAGGCCCTGAAATGCAGGACAATAGAAACCCCCACAAAATAACCCCATTCTGCAAAGTATCCCTGCTAACGTATTTGATTAGAGGCATGGTGAAGGTCAATTTTTTTGCAAATGAAAAATAGGATTTTTTGACTTACCGTAAAATCCTTTTCTCTGAGTTCATTGACAGACGCAGCCTCTTATTCATGACACGTGGGGTTTATGCACCTTTTACCAGGAGTAGACTAGGCAGAAGGAGGTTCAGAAAAGCAAAGCTGGCCCCTCCCAGAGGGCCGTCCTCACTCAGCATATAACCCCTCAGCCCTGCATAGCATATCAGTTTGTAACAAGCCGTACAAAAAATCAGAGGGGTGGGTGCTGCGTCTGTCAATGAACTCAGAGAAAAGGATTTTACGGTAAGTCAAAAAATCCTATTTTCCCTTACGTTCATTGACAGATGCAGCCTCTTATTCATGACACGTGAGGAGGTCCCAAAGCAGTGTCAATCACAGAGGGGTGGGTAAACAATAACTGTACCCAACAGAATGATCTCGGGAGGCGCCTGTCGCGCCTACAACTCTGCCTGCAAAAACTTTGCGGCCAAAAGCAGCATCCGCGGATGCGGACACATCAACTTTGTAAAACTTAACAAAAGTGTGCACCGAGGCCCAAGTAGCCGCCTTGCACACCTGAGACACCGACGCTTGGTGTCTGAAAACCCAGGAAGTGCTAATCGCCCTGGAGGAATGAGCCGTGACCGGAAAGGGGGGTTCTTGGCCCCGAACAGCATACGCATGGGTCACAGCCTGTCTGATCCAATGGGATACAGTGGCCGACGAAGCCGCCAAACCCTTGCGCAGCCCTTCCATCAGCACAAACAGCGCATCCGACCTCCGAAAAGGAGCCATAGCTGCCAAATACACCCGCAAAGCCCTCACTATGTCCAAGGAATGCAGAGCAATCTCCTTAGGATGAGACGGACGCGGACACAAGGAACGGAGGACAATGTCCTCATTGATGTGAAAAGAGGAAACCACCTTCGGTAGAAATGAAGAAGATGGACGCAGCACCGCCTTATCCTTATGTAGGACCAAATATGGAAATCTACACGACAAAGCCGCCAATTCAGACACCCGCCTAGCAGATGTAATGGCCACCAAAAAAGCCACCTTTTGCGACAGCAATTGTAAGGGAATATCCCTGATCTTCTCATATGGCGGTTTCTGCAGCACAGAAAGTACTAAGCTCAAATCCCACGGTGCCAGGGGCGACCGTACCTGAGGAGCCACATGACGTACACCCCGTACAAATGTACGGATCAAAGAATGCGTCGCTAAAGGATGCTGAAAAAGAACCACCAGAGCAGAAATCTGACCTTTGCGTGTACTCAATGCCAACTTTTGATCCAGTCGCTGCTGGAGAAAAGCCAGCACCCGAGTGACCGAAAAAGAACGGGGGTTCCAACCCCCCACCTCACACCAGGCAATATAGGCTTTCCAGGTGCGATGATAAATCTTGCGCGAAGTGCACTTGCGCGCCTTAAGCATGGGGATCACTGACTCAGACACCCCTATCCCTCAGTACCTGGGACTCAATAGCCAGGCCGTCAAATGCTAGGGAGGGTAAAGCAGAGTGCAGGGTGGGTCCCTGTGACAGCAGGCCTTCGCGAAGCGGGAGCCGCTAGGGAACATCTGTCACCATCCACACCATGTCAGCGTACCAAGGGCGCCGAGGCCAAACCGGAGCCACCAGGATTGTCGGGATTCCCTCCACTTCTATCCTGCGCAGCAGCCGCGGTAGAAGTTAGAGAGGAGGGAAAGCGTACAGAAGCCTGTACCGCGACCCTGGGGCCACCAGAGCGTCCGTGGCTACCGCCAACGAAACCCTTGTCCTGCACACGAAGGTCTGCACCTTGTGATTGAATCCGGATGCCAGGAGATCCACATCTGGCGTGCCCCACCTTTTGCAAATCTGGCGGAACACCTCTGGATGCAGGGACCATTCTCCTGGTCCGCCTTCCCATTTTCTACTCCCGGAATGTAAATGGCGGAAATTGCTGGCACGTGAAGTTCTGCCCACCTCAGAATGTGGGCTGCCTCTGCTGCCGAGCTCCTTGTTCCACCTTGATTGTTCACGTACGCCACCGCCGTGGCGTTGTCCGACTGAAAGCGAACCGGGAGGCCGCGCAGCCTTGCCGACCAGTGGGAGAGGCAGAGCCTGATCGCCCTCAGCTCCAACACATTGATCGGAAGGCGAGATTCCTGCGCCGACCAACGGCCCTGAGCCAACAGATGCCCCAGGACTCCTCCCCAGCCCGATAGGCTGGCGTCCGTCGTGACTATAGACCACTCCAGGGGAGGGAACAACTTCCCCAAAGTCAGTGCCGGGGCCCGAAGCCACTAGGTCAACGAACCCCTGGTCTGATGATCCAACCTGATCAGCTGATCCAGAGACAAGGGAGACTTGTCCCACTGCAGCAGAATCGCTCGCTGTAGGAGCCGGGTGTGACTCTGGGCGTATGGCATTGCCTCAAAAGCCGAGACCATGAGCCCCAACACCCGCATACAGAACTGTAAGGAGGACCACCGACGTGACAACAGGGTTCACACCGCTGCTTGCAGGGTCAACAACTTGGCCAAAGGTAGAAATACCTTTGCCTGCTCCGTGTCCAATATCAAGCCCAGATCTTCTGGGCGACAGGACGATGTCAATGTCGACTTCCGTAGGTTGATCAGCCAACCGAAGTCCCTCAGTGAAGTCAGGGTTATAGCAACATTGTCCTCCAGAGCCGGAGCTGACTCCGCTCGCAGGAGTAGATCGTCTAGGTAAGCTACCACAGCAATGCCTCTCTGTCTCAGCAGAGCCAGCACCGGAGCCAGTATCTTGGTGAAGACCCGTGGAGCCGAGGCCAGACCGAAGGGAAGAGCCACAAATTGAGAATGGAGGTCCCCTACAGCAAAGCGCAGGAAGCGCTGATGCCGGACACAAATGGAAACGCGAAGACAAGCGTCCCCGATGTCCAGAGATGCCAGAAAAATCCCCCTGGTGTAGGGCAGCCACGACCAAACGGACTGACTCCATCCTGAATTTTCACGCCTTCACAAAGTGATTGAGCGCTTTCAAGTCCAGAACCGGCCTGACCCCCCCCTCTTTGGCACCCAAAGAGGTTCGAGTAGAAGCCGCGGAATCTTTCAGACGGGGGGACTGGCACAATTACCCCCTGTTCGGACAGCGTCTGGACAGCCTCTAGCAAAGCTTGCCGACGCCCCGGAGGGAGTCTTAAATTTGATGGAAAGAACCTGTCCGGGGGCAGAGTACTGAACTCTATCTTGTACCCAGAGGACACCATCTCCCGTTCCCACCGGTCGGAGGTGCGATCGGTCCACGAACCCCAGAAGCCGACCCGAGAGTCAGGCGGAGGCAACCCATCATGCGGTGGAGGACTTTTCCTCCGTTATCTTGGACTTGCGCTGCCAGGGCCGCTTAGCGGTCCCAGAGGCAGCCTTGCCGGGCCGGGAGCCCTTGCCCACAGAACTGGGCGCACGAAAAAAACGCTTCTGGCCAGAGGACGAAGGCCCCTGCTTACGGCGATGTTCTTGCCGCTTGGGTTCCGGGAGGAATGTACTCTCCCGTGAAATCCTTAAAGATTTCATCCAACTGGGCCCCAAAAGCCAACCACCCTGAAAAGGCAGGTCTGTGAGGCCCTTCTTAGACGCGTGGTCACCCGACCAGCACCACAGCCACAGCAGTCGTCTAATAATGATCGCAAAAACAGACATTTTCGACAGCATAGGAACTAAGTCCAGTGCTGCGTCACAGAGGTAACAAAGCCCCTGCACCAGTTGGTCTGCTCGCTGCCCCGATTCAGGTGAATCCCTGCAGCCCAGATCATTATGCCACTCCAATCGCACACTCCGTGAGCGACTGTGCCACCATGACCGACGCCAAGGCCGGCCTCATGGCTGCCCCCGCCACCAAGAAAAGTGCCTTGAACACTGCTTCCGTCCGCCTATCGGCATGGTCCCTAAAAGAGAGCGACCCTTCCATGGGAATGGTTGCTGCCTTATTCAGGCAGGCCACCGGCGGATCCACCGTTGGGGACGTCCATTTTTGTAACAGGCTGTCCACAAAAGGATAGCGCACAGAAAAAATGTTTTGGCAGGGTAAAGGGATTTAGCGGACGCTGCCATTCCTTATAGACAAACCGGTCAAAATACTGGACATAGGGAGGCCTCCTGGTCCTCTTCACCATCCGATGGCTCCAGCTCCCCGTCCGAGAGCTCCACGGGAGTCCCTGTGACTACCGAGCCTCCTTCCGGCTCCGATTCCACTCCTGAAGACGGAGGTTGGGGCGGACGCTTTTTGGGCACCCCCCTACCACGGCTCGTTTCCCCCCGGCCGAAAAAAATACTTCCAAAATTGAAATCAGTTGGTCTAGGGGAACCAGAGGTCCCAGCGCAGATTGAGCTTCAGCGGACCCCTATACTTGCTGTGATACTGCCCTCCTGCTTACTGATAAGAGGCTGCTCTGCTTGCCGATACCGCTGCTGCCGTCCCAAGCGCCGACCAGGAAGAGGGAGAAGTGGCGCCAACACACACGTTTTTCTCCTATCCAGGGAGACTAACCAAAAATGGCCGCCGAGCGGCCACAAGAGGCCAAAACCACTCCCAAAATGGCCACGGCAATGGCGGCGATCGCCGCATGGCAATTAGGGACACCTGTACCCCCCCCCCCACCGGAACAGGCACCGCTAGCCGCACCCCCTCTGCACCCCAGGGGGGGAGGGGGGTGTCACTCACCCTTCCAGACGGGTAGCCACCTGGAGCAGACCTTCCTCCCCCCAGGTGGGGAGGGATGCTGCTGGCCATGCGACCTCTGGAGCGAGCTGCAGAGCGGTCACTCGGTCGCAGGTAGGACATTAAATCCACTGGCCTCCCGCATGGAACGGACAGGATGCGGCGGACCCCGCTACAGCTAAGGGAGGCTCGCATCCGTCGGCCGTGCTGGGGAGATGTCAGGATTCGAGATAGCATATCCCCCAGCCGGCTACTTGATTGCAGTCTTCATCAGAAGGCTTGAGCAAAAAGAAAAAAAAAAAAAAAAAAAAAAAATCGGGGAACCGCAGATCCCAGCTGGGAACCAGGTCTAACTCCTTGCACTAGGCAGAAAAAAAAAAACTGATATGCTATGCAGGGCTGAGGGGTTATATGCTGAGTGAGGACGGCCCCCTGGGAGGGGCCAGCTTTGCTTTTCTGAACTTAGTTCTGCCTAGTCTTCTCCTGGTAAAAGGTGCATAAACCCCACGTGTCATGAATAAAAGGTTGCGTCTGTCAATGAACGTAAGATAAATGTATTTTCTTGCATAAAGTTTAACCACTTCAGCCCCGGAAGGATTTACCCCCTTCCTGACCAGGCCATTTTATGCGATGCGCTACTGCATAGTTTTAACTGACAATTGCGCGGTCGTGCGACGTTGTACCCAAACTAAATTGATGTCCTTTTTCCCCCCACAAATGGAGCTTTCTTTTGATGGCATTTGATCACCTCTGCGGTTTTTATTTTATGCGCTATAAACAAAAAATAAGCGACAATTGTGAAATAAAAAGATATATATTTTTTACTTTTTGCTACAAATATCCAAAAAAAAAACAAAAAACTAAATTTCTTCCTCAGTTTAGGCCAATATGTATTCTTCTACATTTTTTTTACTAGTAATGGCGGTGATCTGCAATTTTTTAGCGGGACTGCGACATTGCAGGGGACAGATCGGACACTTTTTTAAGACCACTGACATTTATACAGCAATCAGTGCTATAAAAATGCACTGATTACTGTGTAAATAACACTGGCAGGGAAGGGGTTAACACTAGTGGTGATCAAGGGGTTAAATGTGTTCCCTGGTGTTTCTAACTGTATGGGGGCTAGGCTGCCTGGAGGAGGAGAAAGATTGCTGTTCCTGAGTACTAGGAACAGACAATCTCACTCTACTCCCCAGACAGAACAGGGATCTGCTTTGTTTACACTGGCAGATCCCCATTCTGTCTCTATCTGGAGCGATCACATGTGGCCAGCGAACATCGAGTCTGCCAGACCCGCTGGTTGGCTCCCCCACTACGGAATGGGCACGTGCCCACAAATCGCCGTGTACGCACCCGACATACACCTACGGCGATTTGCGCAGCTGTGCCAACCTGCCGCAGTAGAATGACGGCGGCTGATCGGCAAGTGGTTAATATGATATTTTTCACACACAGCATAGGCGTACTTAGAAGTTTACCCCAAAACACATTCTGCTATTCCTCCTGAGTATGGGGATACCACAAGTCTGAGACTTTTTCAATGTTTGTTGATTTTTGTAATACACACGATACAATGTCTGGTAAACAATGTATCAAAAACTGTCCTTTAATGCACTCTGTAGAAGAATGCTAGGTTTATTTCCAGGAAGTACATGTGACTGAACAAAGGAGTTTCTGTGGTTTCAGGAGTGTAGCTGTCCACAGGGAATGTCGTCACATAGGAATGCAGCAAGTGGGACATGCAGATGGGTCTGTGCAGGCAGCAGCTATAAACGTGGTTAATAAACAGACAAGGTTCTGTATAGGCGGCAGGCAGGCGCAACAGTGGACTGGTGAGGCAGTGATCAGGAACACTGTTGCTGGCTGCACTGGCGACACTGTACTGATGTAATGGTCATCAGGGACATTCAAGATAGCTGCCCTGGCTCTAGTGACACCAGAACTGGCAAGGCTAGCAATCAGGAACATTATTGCTGGCTGTAATTGTCTGGCAACACTGGGACTAGTGTGGCGTGGATCAGGAATACTGTTGCCAGCTTACACTGCTCTTGCGGCAATCAGCAACACTGTTGCTGGCTGCACTGGCATAGGTCTGGCTAGCAATCAGAAACATTATTGCTGGCTGAACTGATCTGGCAATACTGTGAATGGTCTGGCGGCAATCAGGAATAATGTACCTGGCTACACTAGCACAAGTCTGGCGTTGATCAGGAACTCTGTTGCTGGCTGCACTGGTCCGGTGATACTGGGATTGGTGTGGTGGTGATCAGGAGCACTGTTGCTGGTTTACACTGTTCTGGTGGTAATCAGGAACACTGTTGCTGGCTGCACTGGTCTGACGACACTGGGATTGGTGTGGTGGTGATCAGGAGCACTGTTGCTGTCTGCGCTGGAACTGGTGCGGTGGTCGATCAGAAACACTGGCTGGCTGCACTGGTTTCCAGTACGGGTGTGGAGGTGATTAAGAACTATGTTGCTGGTTGCACTGGTCTAAAAGTGGTGAGGAACAAAGTTGCTGACTGCACTACTCTAGTGACACTGTACTGGTGTGGGGTTATCAGGAATCCTGTTGCTGGCTGCACTGGTCTGGTGGCAAAATGGGACACTGGCTGGCTGTACTGCTATTGTGACTGACTGGTTTAAGTGTGATCAGGAACACTGACTGACTGCTCTGGTATGGTGACATTGTACTGGTGTGACTAGTGTTGTATCACAGTCACGTGATAGTTTAAGTTCTTTTAGGGTTTTTATTCAATATGTGCAAAGAGAGATCACACAAATACTTACAAGTATAACATTTATTACAAGTAATGACAGATAGGTATCAAAACAGCCTTACCAGGTAGTTTTGACCCTCACCAATTTGCGTATACATCCAATAGAAGCACTGAGGACACTATTGCTCTTGCACTACATGTGGCTTTAAGTCATTTGGAACTTTGCTCTTGGATAAAAGGACTTCCTGTTAGACCGCCTACAGGTGGTCAAACTTGGCAAGCATGTTTCTTCCCAGCGTGTGGTTAGCATAGGTGTACCACAAGGTTGTGTATTGAGCCCCCTTTACTCTCTTACACTTGTGATTGTACTCCTTGCCTTTCTACAACTAGTATCATCAAATTTGCAGATGATCCCACCATAGTAGGTTGCATCACAAGAGGGGATGAGAAGCATTATAGGGAGGAGGTGGCTAATCTAGTAGAGTGGTGTGAGGTAAACAATTTGTCCCTAAACACTGGGAAGACCAAGGAATTGATTTTAGGAAGAGTAAAACTGACATGGTTTACTAAAGCAAAGGAGAATTGGTAGAGCAGGTTCCTGTTTTTAGGTATTAAAAATTTCTGAAAATGTATCCTGGTCACTGAACGTGATAGCTGTCACCAAGTGTATATTTCCTAAAAACCTAGGGAAACCTCTTGAGTCCTTTTATCACTCCTCCATTGAGAGCGTGCTGACAAATACTACATTTTACCCTGGTATCCCAAATGCACACTAGCAGAAAAAGCTTCCCTTCAGAAAATAAATGCTGCACAGGTGGTTGTGGGATGCAGACTAGCTCCTCGAAACAAAATTTACATGTTCTGTTGTGTCAATAGCGCGTGACCCGTTCCACCCTGGAAACTATCTTTTTGAACTCCTACCATCTGACAGGAGGTTCAGAAATATAAAAATGAGGACAAATAGATTCAAGGAAAGTTTCTTTCCAAGAGCTATCAAAGCCCTAAATGGCAATTTTTGAAAAAAAATTATTTAACTGCAGGTGACTTGGCTTGCTGTTGTAGCGGGGCTTCTTTTTAGGTTGTCTTTATATGGAGGTATAATTGTCTATATGTGTACATTTGTGTGGGGCTTTTATAGAATTTCATTGCAATTTGCATTGCAATGACAAAGTATTATAAATATAAGAATACTTAACTAAAGATGCGGTTTCCAATGTATATCAGTTAATGAAGGGGTTTTCTTATACCTTTGTACTAGAATTTTTCTGGAAACTAAAAATAAAAATGAATTGAAATAAAAAGTAGCTGTGAAAGATGCTGTTTCCGCCATGGGTCCCGTTTGATGTTACGCAACATGGCAACCAGGTTCAGATGCTTGCCTCATGGAGGCAGCTCCAATGTGAGACACAGACCTTATAGGATTTGGCTGTGGTAATACAGAACTTGTGACTAAAGGAAAAGGACTTGCTTGGGTATCAGTTAACAATAACATTCTTTTGGTAAGAAGATAAAGCCATGCTTATGTCCATATATGGCCTTAAAGGCTTTAAATGTATTAGTGAGCCACGTTACTAATAAGGAAATATGTAATATGCAATTTCCCCAACAACTAGTGATTAGGCACACTGGCTGGCCAACAGGGCAGCAAGCCAGTGTGTCCTTGATCATTAGTCACACCAATGCGGTGACACCATAAGATGCTGCGATCTCTGTTTGGAAACACGCTCTGCTTCCTCTCAGAGTACTGGCTGCAACATGCAGACTTTGTGTGATCACTGTAATTGTGTCCGATGGAATACTGGAATTCCCATCACTTTCTGTCGCAGTAAGTGACAAACAGAGAAGGTGAATCCCCTTAGTAAAGACAGACAACGCAAATCTTACAGGGGCTCCTCCAACCCTTCTCCATTCAAAATTAAAAAAGAGGAAACGGTTTTGGCCTTAGACATACTTTAAGCCAGAGCCCCCCCCCCATATGATGTATCTCACGCTACACTCCAGGAAGAGGGCACCAACTGGCTCATTGTTCCCATTTCATCTGCAGCTGTCGGGAATTGTAGTTCAAGAACTTGAAGAAGACTGAGACCAGCGCTGCACCGAACTACCAATCCCAGAATCCCCCGTGCTAGGCCAGATCAGTCAATCTAGAGCAGCCAATCAGTTCTGATGCTCGGCACTCTTGCAATTTGAATTCAGTGGGGTATGGTTAGGTCGGTAATGTGGAAGATGGAAGGAAGGTTGGTATGGCTGCACAAAGACTCCTACGGAGCTAAGTAGGCCATATCGGTCAGCAGGCAATAACTGGACTGCAGCACCCAATCTCCCCCACCTGTCCCTTGTGCCAGGGAGTTTGGGGACCTCTGCTTTAAGCCAAACACTTTCTTTGTAAGAAGTGCAGCACTTTGGGAAGTTTTGTGTTTTCCCATGAGCGCCCAGCAGTAACTGGCACTGTCACATAATTTGATGGAGTCACGTGGGGCAGAGGAGAGCAGGAGCTGACATAACCTCACAAGGGGTGGCTTCAAGAGGAGAAATGCAAAAGTCAACTGCTTCCCAACAAGCAGCAGACAGAGCATGCGGGCTAAGAGGGGCAAGGAAGCAGCCAGAGGATCTGTTTCCACTAACAGTGGGGAGGCACTTGGAAATGTTAGGTTCAACCTATTTACTAAAAACCTAACACATGTATGATAGAAAGCTTCCGCACACAGATAATGGGGTGTCATTTTAAAAACCTATACACAAAACACATTTTTTGGGGGGGGGGGAAATCAATGAAACTCTAAAGCGCTATTAAACCCAAAATCAAACATAATGTAGCTTACCAATTTGCACTTGTGACGGCTGTTTTCTTTTTAGGCTTTTTTTCTTCTATTTTCATCTGGTGATCCAGCTCAAGTCTGTTTTTCAAAATAAGTTCTCCAGCAGAATGTATCAGTTTACCACCAACATGGGTGCTTACAATGATCAGCTTTCATTTATTCATGTAAAACCTTTATCCCCAAAAGGAAAAAAAAATGGTTTGAAATGGTTTGCTGTAAACTGTTAAGTGCGAGCTGGAGTTTGGCTTCAATTTGTTAGTGTATCTAAAACCTGAAAGTAAATCTAACACTTCCCTCCCCCAGACTGACAATGCTGCTGTCCAAAAGGTGCCCCTGTGCTCCTTCACCCAGAGAGGGGGCACCAATACAGGAGGTGTGTTACTGGGCAGATCACCAGGTGAAAACAGAGGCAACAAAAACCTAAAGTAAGAAAACAAATTCAGCCACCACATCTAACGATTGGTAAGGTACCACCAGATACTTGAGGTGATACCGAAGGTGCTGATTGGACCTAGAGTTTATTCTGCTGCTTATATGGATTGTTTTCTGACGATTTATAGTTTATGTATTTTGGTGAACTAGTGTAGTATAACCGTCCTTCCATTATATAATATTGGTGTATTAAGTGGACATCTGGTTTGCATTGTATGGTGAAACTTGAGATGTGAAACGATTCTCTTTTTCTTGTTGTCTTTGTTTTCTATGTATACATGTTTTATATACTGTACAATAAAAGTTAACATTAAAAAAAGGCTGCAATATGTTACATGTTTCGTTCTGGATTTAAAAAGGAGGATTTCACTGAAACTGTAGATATATGATGTTGTATATAACAACGCGGCCTACCTGAATATCCACTCCTTGCACGGCTGAAGCTAAAGTAGGAATTGTAGCCTTCTATTATGGCAGTAGGTTCATCCAGCAGGTCTCCTGGACAAGAAAACCGTGAAATATTACAACCGTGTACTGCAGTTAAAATGTAGAAAGGGCCCAATCCCCAACTCCCATAAACACATATGCTCTGTTCAGGTCCCATTCTACATAGATACTGAAAACAAATATTGCCACCTTACACCTCTTTTTCAACATTCCATTATCTGACCTGTTCACCATCCCCACTTCTTTCAAATCTTTCTGAATTCCTTGCCTAGGCAAGAATGGTGTAGCCCCCAACTGCCTGCAGCCTCTTGGGATTTTCAGGTTAACCACTTAACCTCCAGAAGGTTTACCTCCCTTCATGACCAGGCCATTTTATGCGATGTAGCACTGCGCTATTTTAACTGACAATTGCGCGGTCATGCAATGCTGTACCCAAATAAAACTGAGGTCCTTTTTTTCCCCACAAATAGAGCTTTCTTTTGGTGGTATTTGATCGCATCTGCAGTTTTTATTTTTTGCGCTATAAAGAAAAAAAAAAAAAAAAAGACAATTTAGAAAAAAACTTCTATTTACTTTCTGCTATAAAACACATCCAATAAAAAAAATTAAATTTCTTCATCAATTTAGACCAATATGTATTCTGCTACACATTTTGCTAAAAAATAAATAAGCGTATATTGGTTTGCGTTAGGGTTGCACCAATACTTTAAGACCGAGTACAAGTACTGATACTTTTTTCAAGTACTCGCCGATACCAATGCCAATACTTTTTTTAATGTCATGTGACAGTGGCACTAATATGCAGCACTGATGGGCACTAATATGCAACACTGATGGGCACCGATGAGGTGTGGACTGTCAGTTTTTTTATTTTTTTACAATTTTATTTTTTTACAATTTTTTCATAGTTTGTTTTCACAATGCTTCCTGTTTTTTTTACAGGGGGGTTAGTGGACAGTCCCAGTGTTTTTTTTTACAATTTTAACTTTTAAATATTTATTACAATTCTTTTTTTATCGGGGGGGCGGGGGTGCGCTTTGGTGAGATATCAAGGGTCTAAACAGACCCTGACATCTCCCCTTTGAGACAGAGAAAGGGACTGAGGACAGAGACGCCACAGTCCCTTTTTCAGCAGCACTGAAGATGAATGGACAGGAGACTGCGGCTCCTATTCATTCATAAACTGAAGCATCGTAAACAGGGTGGAATTGATTTAAATCAACTGGAATTAAATCATAATTTTTAGGCCTCATACACACGGACGTTTCTAAAAAAATAAACAAAACGTCGGGCCCGACGTCAAGGAAAAAAAGTTGGCGTCTTTCGGCGTTATGCATTGGCGTTTTTGAGCGTTAGTGAGCGTCGGCGTCAATAGGCGTTTTTTTTTAAAAAATCATCCCTCTGCTATTTTTCAACCTAAAAACGTCGGCGTCAAAAAACGCCGGAAAACGCTGGTATGGTAATAGATGGCATATGTTGGCGTTTCTTGGCATATTGTGGCGTCGGCGTCAAAAAACGTCAAAATATTACAGCCTCAGAACGCGATGGCCATGGGTTCTACTTTCTGCTCACTAACGCCGACGCCACCTACAGCTCAGAAACGCCAACGTTTTTATGGGGCCATTGACTAACATGGAAAGCTGCAAAAAACGCCAGAAAACGCCGGCGTCAAAAAACGTCCGTGTGTATGAGGCCTTAAAGACCAACTGTCATCTCTGTCCTCCAGCAGCGGCTCCTCTTCTGACCCGCTGGTGACTCACCAACAGTCACGTTAACTATAATGGGACAGCTGGTGATGCGGCAGTGACACAACAAGTGAGGGATGTGGCGGCAGCAGATGCCATGAAGGATCTGAAATAACAGGTGCTCTTTAAAATGTAAAGACTTATTCTTGCTGGTAGTTACAATCTTTAATATTTCCAAACAAAATGAAGGTTTCCTATTTAGAATAATAAGCTGTCAGTTTAGTAAAACTGCGATATCAGAACCGATCAATTATAGAGTTTGTATTGTACATAGATTTGCAAAACAATGGAAGTAACAAAGAATATTCCTGAACTTTGTTTTATCTCATGGTTACTGTGAAACTGTGTGAATGCATCAATGCAGTGCATATCTCAGCTTGCAGAGCTTGGATTCATTGAATGAGTTTACCAAAAAAAAAAAAAAAAAAAAAAGTTAAATATTGCAGAATATACAGCCTCATGCTACATAACTAAGCTCTATTTCATGCTGAATAAACTAAATTATTAATGTATCTTAAATAGAAAACGATTTTTGGATTTTTACCCCAAAAGCATTTTATTAAAATAAATTTGATAAAAATCAAAAAAAATCTGATTTAAATAAAAATCATTTTTATCCACCCTGAGAGTAAATACAGTTTACTTTGCTCAGTTATGAATGGATGACAGATTTACCGGCTCTCAATCCTGACCGATCTGGGACGGGGGGGGGGGGGGTGGGAGGACCGGAGGACAGAGGGGGTGGAGGAGCACAGAACAGTACATGGAGGGGGACAGGAGGAACATGGAGGGGGACAGGAGGAGCACACAGCAGACAGTTGGGGGCGATCGGTGCGGCGGTGGGGAAGTTACAAGCACCGATCTCCCTGTATAAAATTTCAATAAAGCAGCTGAAAGCCGAGGGAGGGAGAGGAGGAGAAGCTCTCAGCTGCTTTATTGAAATATATACAGGGAGATCGGTGCTTGTAACTCCCCCACCGTCGCACCGATCACCCCCAACTGTCTGCTGTGTGCTCCTCCAGCCCCACCGATCATCCCCGACTGTCCAGGTATCGGATCAAGCATCAGAGCATTTGCAAGAGTAGAAGTACTCTTGCAAATGCTCGGTATCGGCACTGATACTAGTATCCATGCAACCATAATTTGTGCAAAAGTTATAGCGTCTACAAACTATGGTGTTTTCTTACTGTGGGTGAAGTGCTTGTACTAGGGGAAGGCATGGATCCATGTCCCTGCTTTGCAGGAACACAGGATCTGTGCCTTCTTTATATAGCCAGACCGCCATTCTCCCTCTGTACCAAAGGACTCGACGTCCACTGGCACTCGCCGACCAGCTCCTACCATGTATAATCACAGCACTAGCGGGCTGCCAGTGGCATGCATGCATACCCCAGACCCGGAATTGTCGATCACGTACTAAGTACGTGATTCGGCACAGCCATGCCACTGTGTATCCAAGTTAAATGGTCGGCAGGTGGTTAAAGAATAAACAGCTCATATTCTTGATATGTGCCTGCTGTACCATGTACTTGTATTAGAAAGTATCCTGTTCTTTTTGTATTGCTTCCTTTGTGTGAAATCCCTGGTGTTCCTGCCTGTCCCTCTGCTTTCCTAGTAAAATCTGAGAATACTGAGCAGGAGAGCACAGCATGGTCAGTTTTCTGGCTGTGCTGAGAACTCTGTGCTGAGCCTGCTCTCCTCCAATGATCAGACATGTCCTGACCCCACTGTCAATTCACTGGGAAAATCAGTATGCTTCTGTTTATTCTCCCCTAGCTTCCTGAGTTCCTTAAGCTGCTGAGAACAGGGGTTAGGTAAGCACTAAAAAACAAAAAAATCAAAAGGAAAAAAGGTTATTTAAAATATTTTTTATATCTATACACAAATGTTTTTAGAGATCACATTCCCTACAGCAGGGGTAAACAATCTTCCATAAGACAACTACTGTGAAACTACAAGTCCCATAAAGCATTGCAAAATGCACAAGCTCAGCCATGACTTCCAGAGGCAGACTGAGATCTGTGGTTTGACAATAGCTAAAGTGTCGACCCTATGGTGCGTCTCTGCCTCCCCACCACGGCTGCTTACTGGTCACTTTAGTCTCCTGCAGGCAGATAATGTCTGCATCCAGTGAGTCAAGGATTTCTTTCAGTCCCACCCGAGTTGCCCGAATCCCATTTATATTCCAGCTCACAATCTTCATCCTTCAAAATAAGAAAAGAAAATTGTTATGAATACTTTGCAAGATATTATAGGGTCAGTCCACCCAAAAACGATATATCAGAAAACTGGCAGATGTTAATGGCTTCTCATATTTCTGTTCTATAAAGGCTTTTAACCACTTGCTGTCCAGGGCATTTTTTCACATTAAAATCAGCACTTTTTGCTAGAAAATTACTTAAAATGCCCAAATATTAAATATTTTCTGACAGCAGAGGCCCAGGAGAAAAAAATGGTGGCTGTTATTTTTTGCAAACTACACAAAAACGAATTAAAACCCAATTTTTTGTACAGGTTCCCCTGTCTCTAGGCCCCGGTCTTTTGGGTCTCAATCAACCCCCATCTTTGGGGTTTCCAGGTCACTCCAGTTTTCAGGGTGTCTCCGTGCTTCGGTCTCCAGGGTCCCCCCAGTCTTAGATTACGCTCCCCCCCCCCCCATCTTCAAGGCTCCCCGGTTTCCCCAGCTGTCTTCAGGGTCTCTCTCCTAATATTGCCCAAGCACACATTCGAGAAACTGGCTGTTGAGTAATGCTGGGTGCTACAATGACCATAGGCTGGACACCATGGATGATCAAAGAAAATGTCACCAAAGATTCCTCGAAAGGGTCCAAAGCTTTATTCTAAGGGTAACATGATAAATATACAGCAATGGTTCTGAACCACGCAGGGCCCCTTCATCAGGCAAGTGAAAATAAAGCTTTAGACCCTTTTGAGGAATCCTTGGTGTGCTGATGACATTTTCTTCACCCCAGTCTTTGAGGTCTCAGGACCCCCCCCCCCCCCCACTTCTGAGTATCCCTGGTCTCCTCCCAGTCTCCGGGGGTCTTAAGTTCCAAGTCCAGTTCACCAGACAATCTGGGCTCGTAGTCTCCAGATTCCCACCAGTCTTTAGGGCTCCCCTGGGGTTTCCGTGTCTGGGCTCCCAGTAAAACAGGACCTTCCCAGTTTTCAGGGTCCCCCCCACCCCTGCCAATCTTCAGGGTCTCTCCTGTTCTCCTGTCTCTGGGCTCCCCAATCTTAAATGCTTCCATTTTGCAGAACTCCCCAGTCTTCAGGCTCTCTGTCTGTTCCTCCCAGGGTTTTTGGGTCACCCCAGTCTCCAGGGTCTCCCCAGTCTCTGCCCTCACTAGTCTTTGGAGTCTCCCCAATCTCAGGTGCCCCGATTCTGCAGGACTCTGAGATGGAACCGCTTGGGCACCCCGACTAGGTGCTTCCGTACGTCAAACAGCTCCCCCTGCCCTCCAAACCGTTCCGAGCAGCCCGAGCGCTAATACCAGCCCTTTTTGCCCCAAACCTCGTACACAGACAAGATGTGAGGTAAAAACCAAAATGAATTACTTTTTATTTAAACTCAGACACATACTTTATACCCTTCAGAACGACAACCCCCCGATGAGATTACCCCAACAATACAAACTGTACACAGGAATTTAATAACCAACATATACTATAAACATTACATTAATTAACCACTTCAATACAGGGCACTTATACCCCCTTCCTGCCAGGCAAATTTTCAGATTTCACATTCTGAATAACATTTGCGCAGTCATGCAACACTAACAAAATGTTTAACATTTTTTTCTCACAAATAGAGCTCTCTTTTGGTGGGATTTGATCACCACTGGTTTTTTTTTTTTGCTAAATAAAAACAGCCAATATCTTGAAAAAAAAAAACATTTTCTCTTTGTTAGTTATAAAATTTTGTAAATAAGTCATACGATGCCCAGTCAGGTACACTACAAATTACAAGTTTAACATATCACAATAGTTTGCTAGCAGACAATAGGCGAGTTAATTAGCGCAATTAACAATTAGTGAAAGACAGGTGGCTTAAGCCGTTTAGATTTAAGCTGGATACACACTATCCAATTTTCTGTAGATTTTTTCCTTCAGATTTACCAAAACCATATAATATGGAGGTCAAACCTTAGGAGTTTCAATTTGTAAGCAAGCAATCAGGCAGGCCCCTTGCTCTACATGGTTTTGGCAAATCTGAAAGAAATCTGACAACAAAAGTTGGATAGTGTGTATGGGGTCTAACATCTGCTATAAGTCCCACAGTGTGGAGCAGTCATTGCTTGTAATGTGGCATCTAGACCCTTAACATGGATCCCGGGCCTAGCTTCTCAGAGTCTGTGTGTTTTGGGGACACATGTACTTGAATCCAAATTAACATTACTCCAAGGGTCCTGCAGGCATACACCTCACAAAGAGAAGTGTTCCCTTAAAAGCCAGGGCCCATACTCCGTAGACAAGAGGCTAGCCAGCAGTCCCCTCTAGAAACCTCCGTCCCGGGTGAACGTCACATTTCTCCCCTTTCAGCAGGAGACTATCACAGAAGGAGACCCCAGATAGGTTGACTTCAAAGTTAGTCTGTAGTTCCAGTTCCCCAATGCTCATACCCACACCGTACCCCAAAAAAATTTCAGCCGCTGGAAAGAAGACAGTGTGGCTGGACTCACTCTGTCATGTTGTTGGGGATCTGGGCCCACTGCCCAGTATCCCTGAGGTATACAGGTGGGAACCATAGTCACATCCACTTCCTCAAGAAATCCATCCTTTGTTAAATGAGGGCAGAGGCCAGCAGCACTCTGCTCTGTTGCCAGCTCCTCTACTGGGTTGGTGTCTTCATTCTGGGGCGCCATCTGCTGCTGGAAAAAGGAGTCAGCTGCTCCATCTCCCTTACCCTCATCTGGCTACTGGGACGACATTTTTCTGCTACTGTCTCCCAGGTGCACAGATCATTGCTGGGGAGGGAAGACAGTTTCCTCCACCCAGGCTGACTGTTGGGGAGGGAGGCCAGCTTCCTCCACTCCCAGACTGTTGATCTGCTGCTGGGGAGATAAGCCAGTTGCTCCATCTCCCAGACTTCTGCTGTGGAGCAGGGACGACTTCCTTCGCTCCTGAGTCCCTAACTCTACTATTGGGTAGGGAGGATGACAACCTCCTCCCCCTGGATCCTGATCTGCTGGGGAGTGATCGTCACCTTCTCACCTTGGGCCTCCGTAATTATCGCAGGTGTGGGGCAGAGGTCTTGGACCCTCTGCCTGGTTCAGCTGGAGAAGTTGCTTGTAACTGCACAGATGCTGCTGGCAGGAAATCCTATGTCCCTGTCAAGGCCGCCTGCCTCTTCTCCCAGGAAGGCTGAAGCCGTTGTTGGTGCTGGGCAGAGCTCAGTGATGTTCTGCCCTGGTGCCAGCTCCTCTGCTGGAGGCTCACCAGGTTGTTTTTCCTTGGCAGAAAAGTCTATGAAATCCCTAGTCTCTGGAACTGGGAATAGAGGTTCCCCATCTCCTGTCCGTGGAACCCAGAAGATGTTACTGGTGCTGGGCAGAGGCTAGCAGAGCTCTGCCTGGTAGCACTTCAGTTGGAATTTCAGTAAATGTTACATACTTCAATGAAAAGTCAATTAAATCAATGTTCTCTGATCTGTGGCTGGGGAATGAGGATGGCTTCCTCTTATCCCCAGCCCTTGAACTACAGCTACGAAGATGTATGGGCTGCTCCATGTCACATACCCTTATCCGGCTGTAGTACAGATTCATTCATTCTTCCAAGCTCGTACTGTGCAGAAACAGGTTAGTCAAGGTCAGTAAACACTTGCTGCATCTGCCATAAGAGCTCCGGTTCCATAGCTGTGGATGGAGATACGCAAAGCACACCATTACTCTGCCCCATTGCCGACACTTCAGCCAGGATTTCAGAACTGTTGGCTGGTACCTCCTGATAATCCCAGGCAAAGGGAGCCCAGACCTGCTGCTAAGCAGAGTCTAGCAGTCATCTGTAAGCGATCTCCAGCTCCCATTCCTGAACAGTTAGAAACTGCAAATCTTCCAGTGCCCAGAGCACTTCCGTAACTTTCAGCATCCGCTCTCTGTACTCCAAGATTTCCCCCAAATGCCACTTCACATCGCTCCCAAAGTCAGGGTCCATGGACAGCCTCTCCAATAACAGTCCCAGGCCACCGTAGCCAAAGCCTTCTATCGGGCTGTCGTCCATGGGCACACTTGGGCTACATAACAGCGGAGGACTCTATAGCGCTCGTCCAAGCACATCTCCACCTGGACCAGCCTGCTTAACTCAGATGTCCACTCCTTGTGTGGTTGTTTCTCCAATAACAGCATTTGCACTTCATACTGCGACCAGTACTTTTCCTGGATGGAGGGGAGAACTTTTCCCTGGTGGCGCTGCTCATGGGCTAGCGTTTCCGGTGGACAGATTCATACCATCCCAGCAGGATAAACATTAAATTAAACAACTAGCCACCCAGAAAAAGTTGTGATTAAACATATAACCCCACTTCAGGTCAGACTTGCCGGCACCGAGCTCACAAAGTACACTACACATTATTACAAGTTTAACATCCCAACAGTAGTTTGCTAGCAGACAATAGGTGAGTTAATTAGCACAATTAACAATGGGTGAAAGACAGGTGGCTTGATCTGATGAGATTAACATCTGCTAGGAGTCCCACAGTGTGGAGCAGTCATTGCTAGTAATGTGACATCTAGGCCCTTACCATAGACCCTGTGCCTAGAGTCCCAGAGTCTGTGTGTTTTGGGGACCCAAATACTTGAATCCAAAGTAACATTGCTCCAAGTGTCCCCCAGGCATACACTTCACAAGGAGTAGTGTTCCCTTTACCACTTCACCCCTGGAAGGATTTCCCACTGTAGGACCAGAGCACTTTTTGCGATTCAGCACTGCGTAGTTTAACTAACAATTGCGCGGTCGTGCGACGTTGTACTCAAACAAAATTTGAGTCTTTTTTCCCCACAAATAGAGCTTTCTTTTGGTGGTAATTGATCACCTCTGCGTCATTTTTGATCGCCGCTATAAACAAAAAAAAGCGACAATTTTGCAAAAACAATATTTCTTACTTTTTGCTAAAATACAAATCCAAAAATAAATAAATATAGAAAAACAAATGTATTCATCGGTTTTGGCCAATTTATATTCTTGCTCATATTTTTGGTAAAGAAAGAAAAAAGAAAAAAACGCAATCGACGTTTGATTGGTTTGCACAAAAGTTGCCACGTTTACAAACCATGAGAATTCATTTCTAGCGTTTTTACTTTTTTTTTTTTTTTACTAGTAATGGCAGCGATATGCGATTTTTTATCAGGACTTTGATATTGGGGCAGACATGTCGGACATTTTTGACACTTTTTTGGGACCAATGACATTTATAGAGCGATCAGAAGTTTAAATTATCCACTGATTACTGGATAAATGTCATTGGCAGTGAAGGGGTTAACCTACAGGGGGCAATCTAAGGGTTAAGTGTGTTCCCTAGGCGTGTTATAACTGTGAGGAGGCTGGGCTGCCAGGGGCATAACAGATCTAACTGATCCCAGTGACAGGGATCAGTAGATCTCTTACATGCCGCCTGACAGAGCGGGGAACCGCCGTGATTACATCAGCGGTTCCTCATTCTTTCCCTCTGGCAGGTCATCGGGTCCGCCAGAGCCGCGGGCACACTCCTCCAGAGTGTGGCGTGCTCTGGCCCGTTAAGTGCGCTCGCGCAGATCGCCGCTTATATATGGCGATTCACGAGACAGCGCCACATTGCCGCAGTAAGTATGCGGTAGCCTGTCGGGAACCGGTTAAAAGCCCGGGGCCATAGTCAGTGGGTAAGAGGCTAGCCTGCAGTCCCCTCCAAAAGCTCCTGTCCTGGGTGAGTCTGTCACATTCTGTCTCTGGGGCTCCCCAGTCTTTAGGAATTCCAGTTTTCATCATTTTTGGGGCTCCCATTCTCCAGCCTTACTACCCCTTTGGTCTCCTGGTCTTTTAGGGCCCTTTCACACCGAATGCAGTGGGATGGATTTTGGACTGCACTCCGACTGCATAGACAGCCCAACATTAAGTCTCCTTTCACACGAGCGAACGGGCTCCGCTGCTCAGCGGGGATCCATCAGTTTATGCCCGCTGAGCCGGCGAATGACAGGACAGTCTCTGCACTGCGTGCAGAGACTGACCTGTCACAGCTCCATTCTCCACTATGGGGAATAGGATGAACACGGTATGTGTTCATTTGATCCGCCAGACGGATGGAAAATTGGGTTTCCATCCGTCTGTTGTTGGCGGATCGGAGTGGATTGGATGTCAGCGGACATGTCACCGCTGACATCTGTCGCTCCATAGAGGACAATGGAGCGTCCGTTTGGGTCTGTCTGAAAAACTGACAGGCGGGCCCAAACGATCCGCCCGTGTGAAAGGGTCCTTTAGAGGAATTTCAGCTATTTCTGTGTTTAAGACCCCTTTCACACGGAGGTAGTTTTCAGGTGCTTTAGCGCTAAAAATAGCACCTGTAAAGCGCCCGAAAACTGCCTCTCAAAGCTCCCCAGTGTGAAAGCCAGAGTGCTTTCACACTGGGGCGGTGCACTTGCAGGACAGGAAAAAAAAAGTTCTGCAAGCAGCATCTTTGGGGCAGTTTGGGAGCACTGTATGCAGCGCTCCCAAACCGTTCTGCCCTGCCCATTGGAATGAATGGGCATCGTTTCCGAAGCGCCGGAACATAGGAGCTTTTAACCCCTTCTTGGGGGTTAAAAGAGCCCTGCTACTGCCCGAAAAGCAGCGCCAAAGCGCTGCTATAACAGCTGTAAAGTGGCGCTAAAGCAAGCAGTGCTTTACAGCTAACGCCGGCACCGCCCCAGTGTGAAAGTAGCTTAAAAGTCTGCAGCTACAAAAAGTGTGGCTGCTGACAATTAACACTTACGTGTCCCAGGCTCCAGCGATGTGGCCGCCTGAAGCCTCGGATCTCTCCCTTTGCTAGAGGGCACCTGGCTGTGACAGCTTGCAGCTTCGCTCTGCACATCCTGAGTGGCTGGGCAATCTTCTGGGACCTGTGATGTGTCCCAGAGGATTACCGGGAGGGAGAGGGAAAGAATTTCCACACGGGGGGCTGTGGCGTAACAAGCAGAAGTGGAAGCTGGATACCTGTCAAAACTAAGTACCCGCTCCCCCCCACAAGAAAGTGGCATGTCAGGGGTACTTAAAGCGGAAGTTCCGCCTTTGGGTAAACCTCCGCCTAATCTTATGGGTATAATAAACATCATTACAGTTCAGCAGTTAAAAAAAAAAAAAAAAAAACACAGTAAAGCACGCCACATTTTCCTGCACCACAAACACACCACACCCCTTTAAGCCAAGCCCAAAAACATAGAAAATTGCACTGCAAAACGCACGCAAGTGCACTCCAAATGCATGTAAACATGCAGCAAAGACACGCAACTCCTGGGGTGAATGGGCCCTTGGTCTCCCCTAGGTAACAATACACAAGGAGGCCCCAAATGATCTGTCTGCTAACCATCACATGACCTAATCAGACCCCTGCACACAGAGGGATTCTGGGTAATATGTTTCAGCTCTTATACGCATCACACACACCTACAGCTCTCCCCCCTGTCCATCGACATGTCTAAAGCACCCGCTCCCACTGTTCCTTATTACACTCCGCTTCCTATTTCCCGCTCACAGAGCTACAGGAGCACAGCCGCTCGGCGCGGAGAATACACGTCATCACCGGGGGGAGGAGCAGCATTGACATTGAGAACGCGTGCTTGCAAGAGAGGGGAGGGGTATAGTGATAGAGGTCGCCCCACCCCCTCCCTCTAATGTCTGGAGGGTAAACACAGCCAAGGCCAGCACACGTGCTCCTCCTGTTATTGCTGCCAGGATCGCCCCGCCCCTATCCCTATACCCCTCCCCTACAGACATGTACTGCCAATGCATGCGAAGATGGGTACATGCCTGTAGGGGAGGGGTATAGTGATAGGGGCGGGGCGATTACGTCAGCAATGACATTGACCGTACATGTCGTAGGGGAGGGCTATAGTGACGGGGGCGGGGCGATCCTGGCAGCAATAACAGGAGGAGCACGTGTGCTGGCCAGGTCTATGTTTACTCTCCAGACAATGGAAGGATGAGTGGAGGGGACATCCTCATCACAGTTGTCACACTCCTGACCGCCAGGGGGAGACACACCCTTCACTTGTCACACATTATTAACCATTTCTCTACCGGGATAATGTTTTAACTTTTCACACACGTTACAATCATCATTTATTACTACAAAATTGCTTAGAGACCCCCAACATGATCTATCTTCTGAAAGCAGAGCCCCTGGAGAATAAAATGGTGGTAGTTACAACTTTTTTTTATTGCGTGATATTGTTTATCAAACAATATACTAGAATGAATTTTAATAATGCAAGTGCAAATATAATCGAATACTCATTTTATGTTATGTAAAATAGAAAAGATTTGGGCTGGATCACGCAGCTGTAAAAGACAATCAATGGAAGGACATCTGAAAAGCAATCATATCCAATGTGTCTTATTCATGAAATGCAAATTGTATATCAAGAGATGTCAGCAGGGATGGATATGTGCATGCATTTAATGCAAGCCCATGTGAATTGGCCCTAAATAGATATTCAATGTGTCACACCTTTAACCACCTCCCACCCACATTGCCGACTCACCTTGCCAGGAGGGACGTCTATGGACGTCCTCCAAAGATCACGTTTCCTGCATGCCCCCTGCGACGCACATTGGCACAGATCTGTTCGAACACAGATAGGGGTAAAGAGCCAACCACAGAGCTCTTTACCATGTGTCCAGCTGTGTCCAATCACCGCTGATCACAGTGTAAACAAGATTTGCTGGTTATCGGCAATCCTCTCCTCATGCTGACAGCGCATGAGGAGAGCAGATAACCAGCAAATCCACACAGGGGACATCTACTCTGATTATCATGGCACTGATCATCGGTGTCCTGATGATCAGTGCAGCCCCAACAGTGCCACTAATTAGTGCCCATCAGTGATGCCTGTCAGTGCCAACTATCAGTGCCGCTAATCAGTGCCCATCAGTGCCGCCTATCAGTGCCCATCAGCCAAGCCTGTCAGTGCCACCTATCAGTGTTCATTAGTGATACCTATCAGTGCCACCTATCAGTGCCCATCAGTGCTGCCTGTCAGTGCCGCCTATCAGTGCTGCCTGTCAGTGCCCACCAGTAATGCCTGTCAGTACCTATCAGGGCTGCCTATCAGTGCTCTTCAGTGCCACATATCATTGCCATTTTGCCGTTTATCAGTGTCCATCAGTGCCCATCAGAGATACCTGTCAGTGCCGCCTATCAGTGCTGCCTATCAGTGCCCATCAGTGATGCATGTCAGTACCAACTATCAATGCTGCCCTCAGTGCCACATATCAGTGCAGCTTTATCGATGTCTATCAGTGTAGCCTCATCAGTGTCCATAAGTGTAGCCACATCAGTGCTGCCTCATCAGTACCCATTAGTGCAGCCTCATTAGCACACATCAGTGAACGAGAAAATCTTAGAAACTAAGACAAAAATTTTTTTTGCAAAATGTTTGGTCTTTTTTCGATTATTTAGCAAAAAAATAAAACCCAGAGGTGGTTAAATACCAGCAAAAGAAAACTCTATCTGTCTCAAAAAATGATAAAGATTTCATATTGGTACAGTGTTGCATGACCGCGCAATTGTCATCCAAAGTGTGAAAATTGGACTGCGCAGGAAGGGGGTGAAAGTGCCCAGTAGACAAGTGATTAAATTACATGCGCCTGTGGAATAACCAAAAATTACAGTACCCACAATTCTCCATAGGGGGCACTTTAAAAGCCTTTACAAGTCATCAGTTTAGACCGAGTTAACCATGAATGATGGCCCTAGATATAATTCCCTTTTTTTCTAATTAACCTTATTGCTATCCAAGGGAGCTAACAAGTCCTTTATGTAATAGCATTGGGCAGGTGACAGGTCCTCTTTTAGAAACATCAGCAGCCTATTAAACTTCCAATGTCAAACTTTGCCTTCCATTGCAGCTGATCAAGCACAAAACATGCTAGATTAGCTGTTTTCCCAGCCACAGCAGCCTGGGAAATTAATGAACATATCAACGAGCAAATAAAATACATACATCTTCGTACGAAGAGATACAATGTAACAATTCTAGAAAATGCTGGTGGGAATTAGTGGATGAATGGAACCAATGGTTTCAAATATTTATTTGCTAAATCCCTCTAGCATTTTCTAGAATTGGTACATTATATGTCTTTTACAAACACATATTTCCTGTGCTCCTTAGCTCCATCTAGTGGCCATAATGTAGTACGATTTTAATACTGCCCTTAATAATAGAACATTTGTTAAAAAGAGAAAATGGCCTATTGACATTAGTTTTTTGCCCGAATCACACAGAACGAATGTACAAGCAGGTTCACTGTATTTCCTGTGCTCCTTAGTTCCATCTACTGGCCATAATGATGTATTTTGCTACTGCCCATAATAAAAGTACATTTGTTCAGAAGAGAAAATGGCCTAATAACATTTGTTTTTATCTGAATCACACAGAAGGAATGTACAGGCAGATACGCTGTATTTCCCGTGCTCCTTAGCTCCATCTAGTGGCCATAGTGCAGTATTTTAACCACTTGCCGACCGTGTAATGTAATTACACGGCCGCAAGGAGGATCCATTATTCTGGGAGGGCGTACTATAACGTCCTCCCAGAATCGCGCTCCCACGCGACCTGTGGGGCGCACACCCGGGAGCATCCGTGACCGCCGGGTCCTTGAGACCTGGCGCATCAGGGACAGCGCACCCTCGCGCTAAGACCCTCCTGCAATATCATGCGGGAGGGTCTTATTACCTAGGAGGAACGCCGGCACATTAATGTAATGTGCCAGCCGTTCACCAATTTTATGACGTGATACCGGTGATCTACCTCGATTCCTCGTGCCCTTTATGTCGCATAGACGGACATGTAAGGAAGACACACTAAGTCTATTTTTGTTTACAATAATCCGGTAAAAGAGAAGACTTGTTTACATGAAAATAATACCCGTCATCGTTTTATGTAGTAATACCGGTCATCTACCTTGATTC
>BLSH010314446.1:267063-277567 GCA_018402905.1 Glandirana rugosa | reverse complement strand
GTTGGCAGGGACCCTGTTTTTCGTGGAGCTGGAAGTTACATAGAAACATAGAAAAGTGATGGCAGAAAAAGACTGAGTAGTCCATCGAGTCTGCCCCTTTTTTTATTTATTTATTTTTATTTTTTTATTTTTTTTAAGTTCGCCTCCCCCTCCCGTTCGGAGATCTGGGACCCGTCACAGGTCCCAGAAGATATGACAGCCATTCGCAGCGTGACTCGCGCATGCGCAGTGTGCACCCAGCTTTGAAGACAAAGCTGGGCGCCCACACTTGTGATGTTGGCGCTGTACAGAGGAGGGGGAGAAGAGCGATGCTGCATCGCTGGAGCCTGGGACAGGTGAGTGTCCGATTATTAAAAGTCAGCAGTTAGACTTTTTGTAGCTGCTGACTTTTAATAGGGTGGAACTCCGCTTGAATGTACAATGTCTTTGCTTGTTACAAAGTTTCTAATCCTTTTGTGTACAATTGGGCATCATTTTGATTACACCCTAAACTCTCTGCAGCTGTGATTGGTAGAAAAAGATCATGTGATCTAGGCTGAACTTGTAGTCCATTGATGCTTCATGATTGAAGGTCTTTACCTTGGTATGAACCTGGTGCTGGAGGAATAGGTTTCATTGCTCCTGCTATCCACTGAACACAGTTGCAGTTCTGGCATGCCAGGTTATCCCCCTTTCCCAGCTCTTGGAGTTGCGCAGTGTGATAATGTAACATTACAGAATTAAAGGAAATCTATACTGAAGGACCTCTTGCATGCTGTCATTGTGGACCACCTAAAACACCACTTGTCTCTAGCTGTAATTTAGCCACTGACCTGGAAGATGTACGCAGCGAGGGGTCGGAGTGAACCCATCGGCATAATTGTTCTTGGTCAGTCACCCAGAAGATATTTAAAACCAGTAAATTGAACTGACACAAAGTGGTCTGCAGCCTACCCGTTTCTCTCTGCACAGGTTCTCTTTAGAGCCCATTCATACTAAGATGAATTAACGCATGTGTGCTTACAGGTAGTGTAGTATAGTAATGATGAGGTGTGGTGCTATAAAGGATTGAGGGCTGTTGTGAAAAGCCCTGCATGTATGTGTTTGATTTTCTAGCCATCTTAAGCGGTATTAAATCCAAAATCAAACCTTTATTACATTGCAGCTTACCAGTTCTTGGATGTGATGGCTGCATTATTTTCATCTGGTGATCTGGCCAGTAAGTATTCATTTTTTTTTTTTTTTTTTTTTTCCTCAAAAGAACAAGTTCTCCAGCAGACTGTATCAGCTTACAGAGATGAGACAAACCATTTACCGCTGACATGGGTGCTTAAATACTGAACTTTATATGTAAATCCTTTATCCCAAAAGGTGCGAAAAGTCGGTTTGCTGTAACTGAAGGTGAGCTGGAGTTCAGCTTCGATTTTTAGTCCACCTAACACTTCCCTGCCAATTACATTTATACAGTAAAAAGTGGATATTTACATTCCTGTCCGCTGTATAAATGTCATTGGTCCCAAAAAAGTGTCAAAAATGTAATATCAGTGCAATATCAGTGTCCCGATAATAATCGCAGATTTGCAATCAAAAAGTGACATGCACATTTTATATACCTAACAGGGCAGAGAAAAAAACAAAGATGAAGTATGGTAATTTGAACGGCTACATGTCATATCTAGATCAAATGCTCATCCTTTTAAGGAGCCTGGGGGTGACCTCTACAGCATGACCTGTAACTGTTATGGCTAGACCGCTTTGGTGTGGGGACATATCGCCAATCTCAGACCAGTCAGGGCCTAATAAAGACTGTTTTTACAGGATGGCTCCTCCTGGGTCATACTCCACGGGAGGGGGGGGCAAAGTAAGCCTCCATCTGACCTCCCCTAGAACAAGACCCACATCAGAAACACCTCAAAGCACACAGGAAACCCCCCGAAGGTGAGAAGCATATTGCTTGCCCCATAAGTGTTTCCCCCCCCCCCTCCGCGGCCCGTCCCTGGTACCACCTAGCAAATTAAAACCTAGAAAGAGAACAAAAAAACTTATGAAACCTATAAACCAGTTCTTAACCCGCATGAAAAAGGGAGAAACCAAGATTGTACCTGAAGTCTCGCATATATGATCGCCATCCACGCCAAGCCCGCCACCGTCAAACATGGAAGATGCCGTCTTGCGCAAAATTAGTAATTTATTTGCGACAAAACCATTGGGTAACATAAATCCCCATCCCGCTAATTCTGGAGTGGAATATGCAGTCCAAGACTGTTCTGCCAATTCTAGTAATGCCTGGTCCAAGCTAGAGGACATCTGGTTCGGTCCACCAGCATGGTCTAACCTTGGTGATCAGATGCTAGCAGAGCTATCCCTGGTACCTTTTACAGGTCACAACCAAATCCTCAGCCTTTTTAATCTCATTCACTTTGTCAGGATGGATAAAAATCTTTTTTTTTTTTTTTGTTTTCAGGCAAACATCTCGCTGGTTGTTTTGCAAAAAAAAAAAACAGGCTGTTGAGATATCTACCTTGTCCCCTGCTCTCATGTGCACTTCCTTTTAATGAGTAGACCATTTTACTTACTGGTTTTTGAATTGCCTGTTGTCTCGTTTTGCGTGCTATCTCTCTGCACAGACATCCTGACATCATTGGGGGGGGGGGGGGGTGCTCTTGTAGTACATGAAAATCTCAGGCATTCATTCTACACAGAAGTCCCAATTAGGCCCCACCCACAATCGGCATGTGAAGCTCTGCCCACTTCCGCCTTTGCCCGCCCACTGCAGGCAGGGAGAAGCACATAGACAGATCTGTGTGCAAACTAACCTGTACTGACTTGTACTCTTTTACATAGCGCGCACACAGCTATTGATTGGCAGATGGGTGTGTGTTATGTAAAATAGACTGGGCATGATAGACAGGTAGACTCTGGGAAATGCAGTTTCTTATGGGAGATAGAGAAGCTAGTTCACTGAAAGGAAATGACACCTGAGCTCTGCTAAGCTCCTCCCATCATCGCTAACCCTATTCCACAAAGAAGGAATGAATAGGGGATTAGAGACCACAATTTCAGCTATATGGTAGGAAAATAATTATTTCAGTTATTTATTTATTACCATGTGTAACTTTCAGGTATTTGTATGAAATTTACTAAAATATGTATGTTGCGTTTAGTTGTACTTTAACCACTTGCCGTCCACCCACCGTCAAATGACAGCGGGGCGGAACGGCTATTGTTCTGGGACAACGTCATATGACGTCGTCCCTTTAAGCCGGGATTGCGCGCGATCGGGCGCGCGCATCCCGGCTCTGTCGGTATGTCCCCAGTACACACCGCGTCACCGACGGGTGAACAGCCATTCACGGCCGATCACAAATGGCACGTCCGCCGTTCGCACGGCGCATGCGCGTGATCGGAAGCTCGCTGCGCGTCCGAGTCAGTGGCGGCGTGTTCCCAGGGAACACTGCCTGTCACCGACAGTGGTATCAGCTGCCAGCCGGCGGCTGTTACCTTGTGATCGGCTGTGATCTACTTCACAGCCGATCACATCCAATGTAAACAGAGCGGTAACTCACTGTTACCAGCAGCTCTTCTCTCCTCACACCGTTTCTAGTGTGAGCAGAGAAGAGCTGGGATCAGTGAGTTACTGATCTGTTAAGTGAAAACACACCTGCAGCCCCCAATGCACTGTCACCCAACAGTCACCCCGTATGCCCCCATAAAGGGTACCTGTCGTCATAAAGTGCACCTGTCACCAGTCACCCGTCAGTGACCGTGGCATGTTACCCGCCAGTGACCACTGCCAGTCGCCCGCCGGTGACCACCGCCAGTCGCCCGCCGGTGACCACCGCCAGTCGCCCGCCGGTGACCACCGCCAGTCGCCCGCCGGTGACCACCGCCAGTCGCCCGCCGGTGACCACCGCCCGTCGCCCATCGGTGACCACCGCCCGTCGCCCATCGGTGACCACCGCCCGTCGCCCATCGGTGACCACCGCCCGTCGCCCATCAGTGACCACCTCCCAGACACCCGTCGCCCATCAGTGACCACCTCCCAGACACCCGCCGTCCATCAGTGCCCATCGCCAATCACCTGTCAGTGACCGTCACACCCATGAGTAAACCTCACCTGTAAAAGTCTCACATGTGGTGTCGCCATACTCGGGGGCGGGGGGGGGTAGTAGAATGTATTTTGGGGTGTCATTTTTGCTACATACATGCTATGTGTTGGAAATATCATATAAATGGACAACTTTGTGTAAAAATAAAAGCGTTTTCTTTTTTTTTTCCCACATTTTCCAAAAACTACTGGAAAAAAACTACATGTTCAAAAGACTCATTTATGCCTCATAGATTATACGTTGGGGTGTTTTCTTTCCAAAATGGGGTCATTTTGTGGAGCAATTCCATTGTTCTGGTGCTCCAGGACCTTCAAAAGTGTAATAGGGTGTTGAGAAATGAGATGTGTAATTTATGCTTGTAGAACGCCTGAAGGTGCTAGTTCAATGTTGGGCCTCTGTATGTGTTCAGGCTATGTTATTCCTCCTATGTGTTGGAAATATCTTATAAATGGACAACTTTGTGTAAGTAAAAAAAAAAAAAAAAAAAAGCCTTTTTTTTTTTCCAAAAACTAATGGAAAAAAATGAACCTTTCAAAAGACTCCTAATGCCTCAAAGATTATTTGTTGGGGTGTTTGTTTTCCAGAATGGGGTCATTTTGTGGGCAATTCCATTTTCCTGGTGCTCCAGGGCCTTCAGAAATGTGATAGGTCTTCATGACATAAGATGTGTAATTTATGTCCCTAGAATACCTGACGGCGCTCCCTGCATGTTGGGCCTCTGGATGTGGCCATGCTGTGAAAAAGTCTGACATGTGGTATCGCCATACTCAGGAGGAGTAGCAGAATGTGTTTTGGGGTGTAATTTGTGGTATGCATATGCTGTGTGTGAGAAATAACCTGTTACAATGACAATTTTGTGAAAAAAAAAGAAAAAAAAATCTTCATTTTGCAAAGAATTGTGGGGAAAAAATTACAACTTCAAAAAATTCACCATGCCTCTTACTAAATACCTTGGAATGTCTACTTTCCAAAAAGGGGTCATTTGGGGGGTATTTGTACTTTCCTGGCTTGTTAGGGTCTTAAGAAATGAGAGAGGCTGTCAGTATATCAGGTGTGATTATTTTTCAATGATTGGCACCATAGCTTGTACACTCTATAACTTGCACAAGGACCAAATAATATACACTAATTTGGGTTATTTTTGCCAAAGATAGGTAGCAGTATAACTTGCACTATAACTTGCACAAGGACCAAATAATATACACTAATTTGGGTTATTTTTGCCAAAGATAGGTAGCAGTATAAATTTTGGCCAAAATTTACAAATAAAAATTACTAATTTGCAACATTTTATGACAGAAACAGAGGCATTTGTTCACAAAATTTTCAATCTTTTTTTTATTTATAGCACAAAAAATAACCCCCCCAGTGATTAAATACCACTAAAAGAAAGCTCCATTTGTGTGAAAAAAGGACGCAAATTTCACATGGGTACAGTGTAGTATGACTGAGTAATTTGTCATTTAAAGTGTGAGAGCACTGAAAGCTGAAAAATGGCCTGGACAGGAAGGGGGTTTTTCGTGCCCAGTACTGATGTGGTTAAAGTGGTTGTCAACCCCTTTAACCTCCATGTATTCCTAGAGTAAGGCTTACCTGTAGGTACCCTGCATATCTCCCAAACCTGCACGGTTCAGGAGATATGCCGTGTTTTGCATGTGCCGACGTCTTGTCGGCACTTGCGCAGTGGAGAAGCCGCCTCCGTGCCGTTTCTCCACTGACCGTGTGTGTGTGTGTGTGTGTGTGTGTGTGGTGTGTGTGTGGTGACGTCACGTGACTCCGGCCAGTCACAGCCCTGGAGTCGCGGCCCCGGTAAGAGGGGCAGAAGATGGACGCGGCCTGGAGCAGGGATATCACTGGACGCCGCAGGCTTCGTTTCCAGGTAAGGGGCACATAATGGGCTACTATGCGATGCATAGTAGCCCATAATGCTTCTAATTTACAGGGGACTATTGAGGAAGTAAACCCCATCTGGGTTTACTTCCTCTTTAAGATGCATTAATAATTTAGTTTAATTAGCATGAAATGGAGCTTAGTTATGTAGCATGAGGCTGTATATTCTGCAATATTTACATTTTTGGTAATCTCATTCAATGAATGCAACTTAAGATAACATGCATTGCATTAATGCATTCACACAATGTCACAGTAACCATGAGATAAAACCAAGTTCAGCAATATGCCTTTATCCCATTGTTTTGCAAATCTATGTACACTACAAACTGTATGATTGAATTGGTTCTGCTATTGCTGTTTTACTAACCTGACAGCTTATTCTAAATAGGAAACCTTCATTTTGTTTGCAAATATTAAAGATTCTAACTACTAGCAAGAATATGTCCTTACATTTAAAGAGCACCTGTCATTTCAGATCCATCATGGCAGCTCTCATTGGCAGGCATCCACTGACCTGCCGCTGCCACGATCCTCACCTTGTCACTGCTGCATCACCAGCCCAGCCCATTTAAAGTGAATGGGACGGTCGGTGAGTCACCAGTGGGTCAGAGGAGGAGCCGCTGCGGGACAGATGACAGTTGCGCTTAAAAATTCTCATTTAAATTTAAGCCTTTTTACTAGTGATTTAAATCTTGATTTAAATAGACTTGATTTAAATCAAATCCACCCTGCTTTACATACCCTTTCCTCCCTACTGGGAATTTGAGCTTGCTTCCAGTAAATTGGGAGCAGTAACCTAGCTGCATTTAACAGATGGGGTAGTACGCTCTTTTTGTACTGAGTTATCGGCATGGGAGGAATGTGTAGGAGAAAGTGGATCGGAGATATCTAAGCCCAGAATTTCCATAATCTGTATTCTAATGTCCGTCCAATAAGGTATTATAGGGCATTCACACCATAGGTGCAGAAGCATACCACGGCCACCGCACCCCCTCCAGCACAGCTCAGAGGTAGGATATATCTGGGCCAGGTCTGCAGGAACTCGGTACCAGCGTGAGAGGATCTTATAGTTAATCTCTGGCATTTTGGAGTCAATTGAAATTGATTGGGTGAGTTGGCACATGTGGGTTAGTTGAGCAGTGGTAAACTCAAACCCTAGCTCCCTTTCCCAGACCCGGATATATGTGAGTTTTGCCGTACAGGTGACAGCTCCTAGCAATTGATAGTTCCAAAACCATATGAGGTATAGGCTCTTCGCTGGCAGACGTTCAAATGGTGTAAGAGAGGTTATGTCCCTGATGGAACCACTATGTACCTCCAAAAAAGTGATGCAATTGCCTGTATCTCCAGAAATTAGTTTGGGGGCCTTCATTTCTAGCTGTTAGTTTCAAAAGGCAGCTGTTTGCCGTTTCTCATACATTTTACCGCAACTGGAGTTACCATCATCCACCCAGGGTCCAAAGAATGCTAGCTGTTCTCCAGGAGGGAACCAACAAACCCCCCCAATGGGAACAGGAGGGGCCAGACCCAACTCTCTATTGATTTGGTCCCATATTTAACCGCTTGTGTCAAAGGAGCCGTGTTGTCTGGCAACCCCCTGTGTTCCCGAGAGAACCACGGGGGATAGGATAAATTCCTGCCCGCCATGCATTTCTCCATAGAAACAGAGTTTGGAGTGGGTGTGAAAATGCCAATTTAGAATCCTTTGGAGGACTATTGCCCTATAGTATCTCTGTACATCAGGAATGCCCAAGCTACCTGCACGTTTTGGGCGTCGCAGTACCGTCAGAGCTATTCGTGGTTTTCAGGAATTCCAGACAAACCTAGCCATCATACTAGACAATTGGGTGAAGAAGCCTTTTTTGAAGGGGCACAGGTAACATCTGCAAGTAGAAATGTATCCTCGGGAGGATGATGTTCACCTTCCCTATCCAGGTGAAAGCTGTCTTATTTCATACTGATAGGTCTTGTTTAACCTTTGCTAGCAATAGGGGCTAATTCGCCGTATAGATGGTGCCAAAGTGGTCTGTAAACTGAATGCTCAAGTATCTCAGGGATGAATCGGTCTACTTAAAGCAGAACTCCGGGATTTTCAAAAAATTCCCCATTAGTAACCCCTACACTAAACCGTTATTACATTTGTGAAATTCCTTAGCTTTGAAGAGATGTCCTATTTTAATTTACGGGAAGTCAGCTCTGTGATTCAAGTGATGCATTAGTTATTCTGCAAGACAGGCTCTGTTAGAGTGATTGCATCATATCCTCTTTCTGTTTAGACTACATTTCCCATCAGGCATTGCAGATTTCAGTGAATGTGGGAGGTGCACTAACCTGTACATGTAAATGTGAACAAGCCCACTTCAACATAAATCACACCCCTCATTCTGCAGCCAGGTCCACTAACCAGTGACACACGTGTCGTCTCTCCCCTCCAGCCACAAGGAGATAAACAAACCTATTGCCCTTACTTTCTGTAATCATTGCTTATCTGTACACACACATATATATTATACACACTGCACTCTGCTGTAATTCAGTATTAGATATATTCCTCCTCCTGCAGATCTGAGATCATTATAACAACAATCAGTGCTGGTATGGTGTATATGAGAACATCTCTAGCCACAACACAGAAAGACAGAGCCTTGATGGTTTACATCAGCATGTGACACCAGTAAATGTCTGCATGAGAAAAACACAAAAAAATTGCAGCCCTAACTTACTAATAACACAATAATGGTGGAACCCTCTAATGTATGGAAAACTCAAACTTCAATATTACCACAATACCGGTCTCTGTGATATGTAACATCACATAATATACATCACACTGAAAATAAGACATTAAAATGAAACTTTGCTGGGATGGTGGAAAACCCTCCTACAGATATATGGAAGTGTACGGTGTCGGTAAACAATGCAGCCTCATCAGTGCCTCTTATGAATTCCCATCAGTGCAGTCAGTGGCTACCAGTGCCGCTTATCAGTGCCAATCAGTGCGGTGTCACTGTGCCCATCAGTGCTGCTTATCAGTGCGGTGGACGTGGCGGGGGGGGGGGGGAATGTTTGGGGGGATCGTTGCTAGGAGGGAGGAGGAAACCACCTCTATGGGCGGCACAGACCGGGGGCTGTGAGACGCCCTCCGCCGACTACAGCCCAGCCGGCGGAAATAGAAATGCCTGCTGGGCTGTTAGAAAACTACAGGAAGGCATGTCAGACTGCTGCTGCTAGTACAGGACATAACGGCCAGCGGTCTTACAAACAGGATGTCCGAGGGGTACAACTGTTTTTAAGCAAGTTCAGTGGGCTACTACAGAGGTATTACAGAGCTCAGCAGAAGATGGCTGGCATAGTTGAAGGTAGGAGATCAGCGACAAGGACATGGAAAAAAGTTTTTTTCCGGAGTTCTGCTTTAAAGGGAAATGCGGCCTTAAGATTTGTTTGTTTTATAGAGGGTAGCTGGATGGGTAAAATTTCCGATTTTGGTAAGATTGATTTTAATTCTGTATTTTTTTTTAAGGAGACTAAAGAGACCCTGTCTTGAAGAAAAAAGCCAGACTTCAAGGCCTAAAGTTTGGGCACCTGGAGGTGGACAATACCTGTAGCAGCTTCTTTATAACCTGTGTTTACAGCCAATACCAGACTGTTCTGATGGATGTAACCTTGGCACTTTAGTTCCCGCCTGCTTTGATGTCCCATTACCTGGGCTGTTACAAAGAAAGAGAGGGCGTGGGATGGCTTGCCTAATCATGTGACCGCTGACTGGCTGCCACGCTGATCACGAGCTAGTCCTGTCAACTTACCAAACATTAGCACTGACCAAAAGCAGCCTTTGATGGCTATGTGCTGGAAATGTGCAGCAAGCCAGCTTTCAGCCCAGAAACCTCTGCCACCCATAGATGCATATTTGAGCGTTAAAGCGACCTGAAAAGATCTGTAGTGCCTCTCAAAGCTGGAGGTATGGATGTTTTTCCCGCTGGTAGTCAGAATGAAGGAGCAGGCATCCGATGACCCTAACCTCAATAGAGTGGGCATGAGAGAGGCAGGACACTGCTCTACCTTCGGCCAGTGGTGCTCCTTTACACGTTTTGCCCTGCCCACCGGGGCTTGGTCATAGAGGTCAAAGCTCACATTTTTGCTGTTGTGCGCACATAGGGTACGCAGACAGCGACAGGTTGAGCTGGTGCTGAGGATATTGTGTATAGTGAAAAACGTAAATCAAAAATGTAAAAATAAAATAAAATGTACTTTGTCTGTAAAGACAGTCCACATGACAATGCAATAAATCCATGATCGGTAATGCACAATTGTAGAAGGTGCACATCATACCTTGAGAGGTCTAGTGGGGTTCCTTCTTTGTTGGATCGAGGCTGTTTTGGTGGCAAAATGGGTGACCTATTTTAGTATTAGTAAGTGGGTGGTAATAATGTTATGGTTGATTGGTGTTGCACAGCCTACCAATTTAAGAGGCGTGTTGTCGTTTTTACACTCGAAACTGGAGATACTGGTTCGGGGCCACCCGT
>BLSH010314446.1:199214-211953 GCA_018402905.1 Glandirana rugosa | reverse complement strand
AAATGCCATTGGCAGTGAAGGGGTTAACCTGCAGGGGGCGCGCTAAGGGTTAACTATGTTCCCTGGGCGTGTTCTAACTGTATGGGGGATGCCCTAACAGGGGAAGGAAAGTTATCACAGCCTTCACGTAAAGGAAGGCTGTGATCACTTCCCTTCCCCCTCACACAGAGCGGAGGTCCGTGTTTACATACACGGACCTCCGCTCACTCGCTCCGGGGGGGCCATCGCGGGTAGCCGGCGGCAATCGAAGCCGCCGCACCCGCTCCCTGGCCCTCCCCGAACACAGTGAGCGCGCGGGCGCGCCTCCGGCGGCGCGCGCGCGCTCACAGTGCGCGTTATCGCAGCCGCCGTCGTATGACGGCGATTTGCGATAACGAACCACCTTGTCGCCGTCAACCTGCGGTCGGCAAGTGGTTAAATTATTATTTTTTGATCACTTTTATTCCCATCATAGGAAATGTAAACATCCCTTGTAATAAGAATAGTGCGCGACGGGTACTCTTTATGGAGAGATATGGGGTCAATAATACCCCACATCTCTCCTCCAGGCTGGAAAGACCGAGATAAAAAAAAAAAGAGCGATCTCGGTCTCTCCAGCCGCATGCACTGCTTTGTTTACGAAAGCCGGCCAGGACGTGACGTCATAACGTCGCGCCCGGGCCTCCGAGGGTCATAGAGATGACTGGTCACCAGTCATCTCTCTGACAAACCTCCGGCGGTGACGGATGCATTCTTCCTGTCACCAATCATACAGGCGGCCCGGGAGAAGCACCGAATGGCAGCGGGAGGGGGGTGTCCACTTCTGCTGCCTATAAGAATGATCAAGTGGCTAAACTGCCGCTATGATCGTATTTATGGTGCACAAAATCGCTGGCTGGAAAGAATATCTGGTTCCTGTAGCTGCAGGCATCATTCAGATATCACCACTCAGTCAATGATGTCATATGACGTCCATGGGCTTGAAGTGGTTAAGCATGCTTTGTGTCCTGCTGCCCTAGCCGGCACCTGCTTTATGGCTCATTAAACTGCATTGTACCAATTTTTTAAGATGGTTGATGGTCATGAGAACATGGTATGGAACCTATTCTAAACACAGCTTGGGTCTCAAGTGGCTGTGGATTAATAGGCGCAGTCCTCTTGGTATATTACAAGCCACATAGGTGCTGAAAGTTCTCTATTTTTCAAGCTGCATCTCTGGAGCCCAGAAATACATTAGTGTACATTTTGCCATAAAGAAAAGCTTGGTGCCTTGAAAAAGTATTCATACCCCATTGAAATGTTCAATTTTTTCATGTTACAACCAAAAATGTAAATGTATTTTATGTGATAGACCACCACAAAGTGGCACATTCAGCCCCCTTTACTCTGATACCCCTAACTAAAATCTAGTGGAACCAATTGCCTTCAGACGTCACCTAATGAGTAAATATAGTCCATCTGTGTGTAATTTCATCTCAGTATAAATACAGCTGTTCCGTGAAGCCCTTAGCAGTTTGTTAGAGAACCTTAGTGAACAAACCGCATCATGAAGGCCAAGGAACACACCAGACGGGTCAGGGATAAAGTTGTGGAGAAGTTTAAAGCAGGGTCGGGTTATAAAATAAAAATATTCCAAGCTTTGAACATTTCACACTGTTCAATCCATCATCCAAAAATGGAAAGAGTATGGCACAACTGCAAATCTACCAAGACATGGACGTCCACCTAAACTTAAAAGGCTGGGTAAGGAGAGCTTTAATCGGAGAAGCAACAAAGAGGCCGATGGTAACTCTGGAGGGGCTGCAGAGATCCACAGGTCAGGTGGGAGAATCTATCCACAGGACAACTATTAGTCATGCACTGCACAAATCTGGCCTTTATGGAAGAGTGGCAAGAAAAAAGCCATTGTTGAAAGAAAGCCATAAGAAGTCCTGTTTGCAGTTTGTGAGAAGCCATGTGGGGGACACAGGAAACCTGTGGAAGAAGGTGCTCTGGTCAGACAAGACGAAGGTTTAACTTTATCCTTTCGTCTTCCAGGACAGCCTCTGAGACATATGGCTCCTCCCTCCGGAACAGGAAACACTTACACCCCCGATGTGAAAATGCGGTCCCTCCAGGCCTCTCCCTCATTTTCCTGCTGGATGGGAAGGGAGTATCAGGAAGTAAGGGGAGCTATATCTCAGGGCTATCCTAGAAGCCCCTGGCGTACCGTGGCAGCCTGCGCACCCCTCCGTCCATATTGCAGGGAGGAGAGGGCCGTGAATTCCCTGCCACCTGAAGCTCTGAGAGAGCAGGGACCTCTGTAGCCCTTAGGGTCTTCACTTCAAATCAGGGTGCTGGAGGGGCTTACCTGGGGAGGCCGCCCGAAGGCATCGCTGCACTTATGCCCCGCGGAAGCTTAGGAGAGGGAGTGTGGCAGCCGATAGAGACGCCGGTCACCCAGAGGAAGCCAGGGAAGGCGTGTGGAGGCGGGGTTACTGCACTCCAAGGGCCGGAAGTGAGGTAACTTCCAGCGGGAGCGAGGGGTCAGAGGGCGCCGCAAGAGTACTTCCTCTCTCATGCATGGCATGGTGGTGGACAGCACAGGCATCCGGAAGCCTGTGAAACCCACAAAGCTACAGAGCGGGCGGTGGGGGACACCTGGACCATATGGAGGCATCTGCAGCACAGGTGGTAGACCCCAGTCCAGCGGGCACTGGCACCTCCCAGGTAAGAGTGGGGAGAGACTCCACAGGTTACTCTGGGGGGTGGAAAGGGCTGTTTTCTTCCCTTAGCTGACAGTGAGCTATGGGTGATGGGGTGGCACTTGCTTATGGGGGTTCTGGCACAGTGGTGTTTACCTGAACCTAAGGAGCATAAAGATGGTCTTTTTCCCTCCATCTGTTTTGTTTCCAGACGAAAACACAGGAGAAAGCCCAGCTCAGAAGAAGATGTGCAGTTTTCGCAGCAAAGTTAGCGTCTAATTGGGAAAAGCCACTTTGCCCTGATTGCATTAGCAGTTTGGTTAAAGAGGACACGGTAGCGGCATCTGGTCTGTAAAAGAGGAAATGGTTTCCACTTTTCAGTCCTTCAAGGGGATGTTGGATAGGGTACAGGGACCCTCAGCACCCCTACCAAGAGCAGCCAGCATGCCCTCCCTGTCAGAGCCCAGTCAGAAGGAGAGTGAAGAGAGGTCACTCGCAGCCTCTCGGGCAGATTCAGAGCCAGAGGAGGACGACGATCTTGCTAGGGGATACAATTTTTATCTCTGGATGATGTGGGAGATTTATTAAAGGCCATTTATGACCACCTTGAAATGCGAGAAGAAATGGTACAGCTTTCTAAGCACGACCGCATGTATCTAGGGTCCAGTGTGCAGAAAGCCAGGATATTCCCCTGTGCACAGTTCCATAGTAGAATCCATCTTGCTGGAGTGGGAGCACCCTTTCTTTTCAGGCAATCTCAAACGTAGATTTCCTTTCGATAGGGATGCAGTTCAGCCCTGGAATAAAATCCGGAAACTGGATGCACCTTTAGCCAAGATCTCGAAGACACATTTGGCCTTTGGCTATCTTGGGTAGATTAAAGATCCGATGGATAAAAGGGGGGACCTACTGCTAAAAAGAGCATGGGATGCCTTGGCTATTAGTCTTAAACCCGCCTTGGCCTCCACTTGCGTCGCCAGAAATCTAGACTGCTGGCTGACAAAGTTGCAGACCCATATTTCCGCAGGTACGTCTAGGCAGCAATTGCTAAAGTCGTTTCCGCTGATGTTTAACGCAGTGGGCTTTTTGGCAGACACGTCAGCAGGGTCGGTAAAGCTGGCGGCAAGATCAGCAGCATTAGTGAATGCGGCTATGAGAGCCGTATGGCTAAAAGCTTGGCCAGGCGATACGGCCTCTAAGCTTCAGCTCTGCGGCCTACCGTTTTCTGGCGATTACCTCTTTGGCCCAGGGTTGCAGGAGGCCCTCGAACAGACACAAAATAAAAATAAAGCGTTCCCAGAAAAGAAGAAAAAGCAGGAGGGCAACAAACCCAACAGGGAAAAGTTTGCCGAAAGACACTTTGGTCGGGTCACAAGGGGTGTGGAAGAGGAGGAATCCTATTTAATCCTCCTCAAACCACCCCTTCCTGCCACAATGGAATACGACAACTTTGAGTCCGTTTTTTATTTTGGACATCATACAAAGCGGATACAAGTTGGAGTTAAAATCGGATCACCCCCCCCAGGTTTCTGGTTACTCATCTACCCAGGGACTGGGAAAAAGGGCCCTTTGCCTCCTGTTAGGCGACCTGGTGGACCAGAGGGTCCTCAGGAGGGTACCCCTAGACTAGTACGGCCAGGGGGTGTACTCCCATTTTTTCATGGTCAAAAAGCCCTTGGGCAAGTACAGGCTGATTATCAACCTCCGACCCCCTGAACAGATCGTTGAAGTACAAAAAATTCAGAATGGAGTCCATTTTTTCCAATCTCAGATCTCCTGTTTCCAGAGCGTTACATGGCAACAGTAGAATTGAGGGATGCATATCTCCATATCCCCATTCATCAGGATTATCAAAAACATCTCAGATTGGCAGTCAGGATAGACAGTTGTTTCACTTTCAGTTCCAAGCACTCCCATTCGGGCTAGCGGCCTCGCCAAGGATCTTTATGAAGGTGCTGGCAGAGGCCCTAGCCCCACTGTGCATCAAGGCCTTAGCAGTAGCTCCTTACCCAGACGATCTCCTGTTTGTGGCCAGTTTGGCGCAGCAGCTGGAGAAGGATTTGGAGGTAGCACAGGGGTTCCGTCAATCCCTTGGGTGGTTGATCGATCAAGAAAAATCTCAGCTTGTCCCTGCCCAGGAGGTATGTTATCTCGGCTACAGAATCTCATCCATAGAGGAGAAAAAATTTCTCCTGCCAGGGAAGATCGAGAAAGTGAGTCTGGCAGTGGCACAGCTACAGATCAGTCGGGAGGCCCGAATTAGGGAGGTTATGAGTAGTGGGTCTGACTTCCTGCGGTTCCCTGGGCGAGGTGTCGCCAACGGCCGTTGCAGAACCACCTATTAGCCTGTTGGGATGGCAGTCAACAGAGCTTGGAGACCCTTTTGACCTTACCAACCAGGTCTCTCTCAGGTGAGGTCTCTGTGGTGGTGGAGAGCCAAGCACAGCCTGGACAGAGGTCTGGAGTGGTCCAGACCAGCAGCTCTGATAGTGACGACAGATGCCAGTTCCTTTGGGTGGGGAGCCCATTTGGAGGGAGGTTTGGCACAGGGATCATGGTCTCCTCAGGAAGCCAAGAGATCCTTGAATCAGAGGGAACTTTTGGCTGTTCAGAGGGCCTTACAAACCTTACAGGCGCAGGTAAAGGGGCAGCATCTTCAGATTCGAACAGACAATGCAGCAGCGGTTGCATATGTAAACAAGCAGGGAGGGACAAGAAGCCCTGCAGCAAATGGCAGGCAAGCTTTTCACCTGGACTGAATGGAACTTGGCATCACTAGGGGCAGTACATCTGAAAGGGGCTCAGAACTCCCTAGCAGATTTTCTAAGTCGCCAACAGGTAAAGCAGGACGAATGATCCCTCAATGGGGAAGTATTCAAGGAGATGATCCAGAGGTAGGGACATCCGGAGGTGGATCTTTTTGCTTCAGAAGAAAACAAAAAGGTCGCTGAATTATTTTCCCTGTGCCCTCGAGATCAGGCCAGAGGGATAGATGCCGTAACCAGTCCAGTGCATGGAATTACAGCCTCTGCTATGCCTTCCCTCCAGTGAGGCTAGTAGCGGCAGTGAGATGGATGCAGTCCAGTATGGGTTCAGGCCTGCCCCGGGCAGGGGTGCCCGTTCCGAGGGGTCCCCAGAAGCGCCCACCCCCCCCTTTCCTCAGGGGAGGATTCAGATCTAGAAAGCGCTTCAGTGGTCACACGTGTGGATCTTTCAGAGCGTGAGCTGCCCTCAGAGGGCGAAGAGGATCAGAAAGCGATAGTGGAAGCACTGATCACTGATAGTCGCGACTCTATGCGTCTGGACTAAACAGGGGAGTCGCATGAGTCCGCATATGTTTGTGGACCGCTTAGATCCCCTAGGGCTTACCCTTATGATCAGGTGTTTGAACAGGCAGTGTTCAAGGAATGGCGTAAGCCACCAAGTTCCTTGGCTTTGCCTAAAAGCTTTGCTGTTCGCTACCTCTTTGAGGAAAGCTTTACTAAGAGATGGGCTTCCCCGGTGGTGGACCCTGCCATGGCTCGTGTGAATAAGGCAACCACCATCCCCTTGGAGGGGTCGCCATCCTTTAAAGAGGCGGCCGATTGCCGAACAGAGACAGTGTCTAAAGCACTATTCTTGTTGGCTGGGTCAGCCATGCGGCCAGCGCTAGCAACTGCTATGGCGGCACAGTCTCTTCGTGAGCACGCTGCCGCGCTGCACACTAGTTTGTCTGGTGAATGTGCACAGGCTGAAGTACAGCGAGTGCAACATTTTGAAGAGGGCCTCCGCTACATATGCCATGCTGCTTTGGATCTTCTCCCCATATTGTCAAAAATGTCTGTTTGTTCAATTGTTATCAGGCGGGTGCTGTGGCTCCGCTCTTGGTTGGGTGACCAGGCTTCAAAGAAGGCTCTGGCAGACCTGCCCTTTCAGGGAGGGCGTCTGTTTGGCCCACAGTTGGATAAAATTATTAAGGATTTCACGGGAGGGAAGAGTACTTTCCTTCCAGAGCCGAAGCGACGAGATCGTCTTCGTAGGCAGGGTCCTGTCTCTTCTGGTCAGAAGAAGTGTTTTTCGGGCGCCCGGCCCAGCAGCTGCCTCCGCATGATGGGTTGCCCCCACCCGCCTCACGGGTGGGGGGCCGGTTTTTGGGGGTTGCAAGCTCTGCCCCCAGAAAAGTCCTTCCCCTCAAACTTGAGGCTCCCGCAGGAGCATTGGGGGGCGCTTCTAGGCGCCGGTCAGGCTCTCAGCAGTCAGAAGTCCTCATTAGCGCTGGCTTGCCGGCTGGAGTACCTATGTCTGTTTCCGGACATGGTACAGACAGGGGTGTTCCTAACACCGAGCAAGCGTCTAACGCTTCAGGCTGGGCGAACCCTGTGATCGCGCCAGTGGTTCTCCTTACGGTTCTGTATGCAGGTGTTGGGGCTCAGGGTGTCGACTTGCAAAGCGATACCTTACGCCCAGAACATTCGGCTCCTGCGAGAGGCAATGTTGTCGCGGTGGGACAAATCTCCTCTATCCCTGGACAGGCCGATCAGGTCGGAGTGTCAGTCCCGGGAACCCTTGGTTTGGGGGATTCAGGTTCCGGCCCTAAAGTGGGGGAGAAGTGGCCCTCCCCTCAATTGGTCGATGTAGGTGCGGGAACTGAGAGCAAGCAGGCTTTACCTGTCCCGTTGGACAGAGAGGCTGCGCCGCCCGGTTCTGGTTCAGTCGGTCAAGGCCACAGAGGTGGCATAGGTAAACTATTAGGGCAGAACAAGAAGCACAGCAACAGCCGCGGACGCGGCTCTGATCCTTTGGGGGGCAGTGCTTCACAGGCCTCGGGGTCAGTATCGGTTGCTGTACATTTTTCCTCCTCTAACCAGGTATTGAGGGAGAGGGGTGTCTCTGACTCCGTAATCCCTACTATGATAAAAGCACGCAAGGGTTCCTCACGTAAGAATTATCATAGGACCTGGAAGGCCTATATTACCTGGTGCAAGGCAGGGGGTTGGAACCCCAGCTCTTATAGAGTATCCAGAGTACTGTCATTTTTACAGCAAGGACTGGACAAGAACCGGGCGTTAAATACGCTTAAAGGGCAGAGTTCGGCCCTGGCGGTTCTTTTTCAATGGCCTTTGGTGTCTCATTCATTGATCCGTACATTTGTACAGGGGGTACGTCATGTGGCTCCTCGGATACGGTCGCCTTTGGCACCGTGGTATTTGAATCTGGTGCTTTCTGTTTTGCAGAAGCCACCATATGAAAGAATTAGGAACATTCCCTTACAGTTGTCGCAGAAGGTGGCCTTTCTTGTGGCTATCACATCCGCCAGGCGGGTGTCGGAGTTAGCTGCATTTTCCTGCAGGTCACCTTACTTGGTCCTCCATAAGGACAAGGCAGTTCTGCGGCCTTCCCCTTCTTCTCTTCCGAAGGTGGTTTCTTCCTTTCATTTAAATGAGGATACTGTTCTCCCCTCATTGTGCCCGCACCCGTCACATCCCAAAGAAGTTGAGCTGCATTCTTTGGATGTGGTGAGGACCTTGCGGGTGTATTTAAGTTCTACAGCTTCCTTTCGGATATCTGATTCTTTATTTTTGCTGGCGGAAGGGCCGCGCAAAGGTATGGTGGCCTCGTTGGATACGGAAGACCAGGACTCATGCATATGAGATTCGGGGTAAGGTTCCCCCGTTCCCAGTCACGGCTTATTCCACCAGGGCAGTTAGTACTTCCTGGGAGTTTAGACACCAGGCTTCGGTGTCTCAGGTGTGCAAGGCAGCCACTTGGGCCTCAGCGCACACGTTTACTAAGTTTTACAAAATTGATGTTTCGGCATCATCGGATGCTGCTTTTGGCCGCAAGGTGTTGCAAGCGGCAGTATAGGCACGGTTAGCGCCGCCTGAGAGGGAGTTTTCTGTTGGGTACAGTTATGATTTGCCCACCCCTCTTGATTGGCACAGCTTTGGGACGTCCCCATGTGTCATAAGAAGGCTGCGTCTGTCAGTGAACGGAAGAGAAAAAGGGATTTTTTGTATAACTTACCATAAAATCCTTTTCTCTGAGTTCACTGACAGACGCAGCACCCACCCCTCTGTGTTGGTTTTGTACAGCTTGTTACGAACTGATGTGCTGTACAGAGCAGGGGGATTATATGCTTAGGTGAGGACGGCCCCCTGGGAGGGGCCAACCTACACTTTTTGTTTGTTTTGCCTAGGCTACTCCTAGTAGGATGAGCATAACCCCATGTGTCATAAGGCTGCGTCTGTCAGTGAACTCAGAAAAAAGGATTTTACGGTAAGTTATACAAAAAAAATCCCTTTTTTTGCCCTTACATGTAGCCCTTCCTGTACCGTCAGTGTTTCTATGGCAACCCTTCTCCACTACTCATAGCCACCTTGTTTTACAGCACAGTATTTACTTGTGCCATCTTCTAATGTTATTGCTGCAGCTGATAAGACTTTAAAGCGGTAGTAAACCCTAAAAGCTGTTTTTACCTACAGGTAAGCCTATAATAAGGCTTACCTGTAGGTAAAAAGAATATCTCCTAAACCTGCATGGTTTAGGAGATATTCGCCCTGCATGCAGCCGCTGACATTAGCGGCGCATGCGATCTGACGATCCGGCCGAGGCGGCCGGCAACTCGGAGCTGGCTGCCGGAGCGAAGAGCTCCCGCGCGCATGCGCGGGAGTGACGTCACGCGGCTCCGGCCACTCACAGCGCCAGAGCCGCGTACCCGGAAGAAAGAAGAGGACCAACATGTCAGCATCCTTAGCGCTGACCGACTCGGGCAGCGGGGGCCTCTTTCTAAGGTAAGTATTTCATACTTCCTTTCATATGCTATTGTCTTGCAGGATTTTTTTTTATTTATTTTGTCAGCGGGTTTACTACCGCTTTAATATGTAGTCAGATGCCAGGTTTACATTCTTTGTGATGTCACACGGTCACATGGGGTGTAGGAGGAAGCTTTGAAGTATTCTGCAGTCTGGTGGGATTTGAGTGTTGTGCTGCAGGCAATGTATATTAGAGTCACAGCATCCTATCTATGGACAGATAAGCATGCAGAGAGCATGCCATAAATCGGGGGAGAACTGAGCATGTGCTAGTGACGTCATTATAAAGAAAAGGACAGATTACAGATTCAGTATTTTTTTTTTTTTATGCTGATTTTGGGATAAAGTTGTGGGGGAGAGTTTACAACCACTTTAAAATAGAGCTTTTTCTAAATTCATGGGTATCTTGAGACTTTAATAAATGTGTGATCCCCACGTTCCTCTTGTGTAGCTAGTGCTAACAATTGGGTTTAGGCCCGACTTGAGGAATGTCGTCTTGACTGTCAGACTATAGCAGTTTTCTCATCGTCTTTTTATTGATCTCTTGCAGTATGCTCATGCATTGGGAAACTTCATTAAGTCTCAGCAGATCCCAGACCTGAAGGTTTGGACCAGTCATATGAAGCGTACCATCCAGACAGCAGAAGCATTGCACGTCCCGTATGAGCAGTGGAAGGCGCTGAATGAGATTGATGCGGTAAGTGGCATGGATGGTCTTTGTAGACTCATTACTAAATAATGCGTTTGCATGATACTAAGGCCTCATACACACGGGTGTATGCTAAATAATAAGCAAAGCGTCTGCGTTTTTTAGGCGTTTTGCATCGGCGTTGGTGAGCGTTGGCGTCAATAGGTGTTAAAAAAAATTCCTCTATTTTTTTTAAACTAATAACCTTGGCGTCAAACGCCGGTACGGCGTTAGTGAGCGGTTTGCGTCGTTGTCTAAAACGCCAAAGTGTTACAGCCTTGGAACGCACTGGCCGTGGGTTCTACTTTCAGCTCACTAATGCCCTCTACAGCTCAAACATTGGCGTTTTTATGGGGCCATTGACTAACATGGAGAGCTGCAAAAAGCCCAAATACGTAGCGTCAAAAAACGCCTGTGTGTGTGAGGCATAAATTTTGTTTAAAGAAACCGTTGTAGCAGAGCATTTTCTCTAAGGCTCCTTTCATACAGGTGGCAGTACCACGTGGTTGATCCCACCTAAAAGCAGACGTGGTGCAGAGGGTATACATGACAAAGGTCATGGTGCGGCAACTTTAACGCTACATGCAGAGTTTGACAGGTGGTGCTGCCCATGTAAGTGAATATGGCCACTCTGCAACCGTGATTTGAATGCTTGGCTTGCAGGTTGTGACGCAGCCCTGCAATTTAAAATTGCCACTCAGCAATTATTAATAAAAAAAAAAATGAAAAAGCTGCCATCAGAAGGTGGGGTGGTATCACCTCCTAAATGCCTGCTGATCTCCTTTCGCTGTCTTTCCCTTATTCTCAGCAGACTCCTTATTTTAAAGTCAAAGATTACCTTTCTGAACACGTTACACCTGTATTTGGGGTGTAACATGCTCAGCATCCTTCTCACGCCTGTTCACTTTCTACACCCCCCCCTTCCCGACAGTGGGTGGGGGCTCATCTCCCCGCACCCATTGTCACAATATGAAAACAGCGCTCCACCCACCACAGCTGCGTCATTCATTCAGAGTTTGGTGAATAAATGAACTATAACTGCAGTCTTCCACTCTAGCAGACTCCAGTTGGCGCCACGGCTCAGGGAAGGAAGTCCACCCCCTGGCGATCTGGGACACGTCACGTCAGAAGAAGCCGCGGAGAGGAGGGGGAGAGGAGTGAGACCTCGGGGGACCGCATCGCTGGAGCAAGGGACAGGCGAGTGTCCGATTTTATGAAGTCAGCAGCTACACTTTTTGTAGCTGCTGACTTTTACATGGGTGGAACTCCACTTTAAGCAGCTGACAGCTGCAGGAGGGAGAGGAAGGAAAGCTCCTCCTCTTTCACTTATCCTCTCATTCCAGCGGCTGTCAGCTGCTTAATTGCAAGATATACAGGGAGATCGGTGCCTGTAATTGCCCGTACTGATCGTCCCGACTGCCCCCCCTTCCTCCGCAGCAAACTGTCAGGATGGAGAGCAGAGGAAGAGGCTGGTAAACATGTCATTTACAGGCCCCTTCGTTTTCTGAATGAACAGTCAGTGATCACGAACTCTGCCCATTCATAACTGAAGCATGGAGAACTATGTTTACGATGCTTCATTTTATGAATGAACAGAAGCATTTGTCTCCCGTTCATTCAAAGGGGAGATGTCAGGGGTCTGTTTAGACCCCTGATATCTCACCAAAGCCCCCCAACAGGGCTGATAAAAAAGAGGGAAAAAAAATGAATTGCAATAAATAAAAACGATGTGAAAAAAAAAATTAACTACTGACACCATTGACTGCCCCAATCCCCTCCTCCCCAAAAAGCATTATGGAAAAAAAAGAAAGATAAAAAAATTAAATGTAAAAATAATAAATGAATTTGTAAAATGAATAATAAAAAAAAAAAAACTACTGAAACCATCCACTACACTGCCTGTCCCCCCCCCCATCCCCACCCCCACCCAAAGCAATGTGGAAAAAAAAAGATCTAAAAAATAAAAAAAACTGTAAAAAACAGAAAAATAAAGTAATAAAAACCAAACATTACTGACGCTGTTCACTGCCGTACTGACACCGTTCAACTGTCCACCCACCAGAGAATTGTGAAAAAAATAAATTTAAAAAAATTGTAAATTATGGGGGAAAAAAAAATTGTAAAAAATAATAAAAATTCTAAAGATAAAAACCTGTTCATTGCCATACTGATACCATCCACTGGCCCCCAAAAAGCATTTTGAAAAAAATTAAATTCAATTGTAACAAAAACCCCTAAAATAATAAAAATAAAGAACTGCTGACACCATTCACTGACACAATCCTACACGTAATATCCACCATCGTGCACTCCTCTCCGGCACAGAATACCCACCACCATACACTCCACCCCCCCCCCCCCCATAAAATCCCCAAAAACAATGTTAACTTAAATTAAAAAAAGTTTTACGAAAAACCCCCGGTCACCTACCATAGTCATACCGTTACTTGTCCAAAAATAGAAATCTTAAAAATAATAAAAAATGTTAAAAAAAAAGGGGGTATTAAATGTTAAAAAAATTTAAATAAAAAAAGTGTTAAGAGACCACCCACCTGTCAACTTGCCACAGTCATGCCGTCACTTGTCGCAGTCATTAC
>BLSH010314446.1:161866-185332 GCA_018402905.1 Glandirana rugosa | reverse complement strand
ATATTGTGGGGGGTTAGCTGAATGGGGATCACCTTCCCTGCACAAAGGCAGTCCAAACGTCAGGTTTTCTTAAAATCGGACTTGTAGCCAGGTTTATTTATATGGTTGCATGTAAAATCAAATGGACAAAACAAAAAATAAATCCTTGCCATCCAGGCACTAACTAAACATTTCCAGTTTCCTAACTCAGAGGTGAAGGGCTTCTCCCAGTCACTCACAAAACAAAGATAATGCAAACCTTTTGTTTCAGTCACAAAGCAAACTTCAGTTCATCAGCTCTCTCAGGCTTTGGTTCCTAGAGTCAAGGTCAAGAGCAATCCTCTGATCTAGACCTTCCTTTATACCACCTGATGGTGGATTGCAAAATCTGGTCCAGAACCAACCCTGCCAAGGTGGCTGGTAAAACCCGAACTGGATTCCGCCTTAGTTTCCTGTAAATAATGCATGCAAGGTGAAACTTAACGTCCATCGATCACCTCGCCTTTCATAATGCCACAATATATATTGTATGTGTGCGTGTACAGTGCCATGAAAAAGTAATCATACCCCTTGAAATTTTCCACATTTTCTCATGTTACAACCAAAAACTTAAATGTACTTTATTGGGATTTTTTGATAGACCAACACAAAGTGGCACAACATTTTTTTTTTACAAATATGTGAAAAGTGTGACGTGAATTTGTATTCGGCCCCCCCTTTGTAGAACCGCCTTTCACTGCAATTACAGCTTTTTGGGGAGCTCTCTACCAGCTTTGCACATCTAGAGTGAAATTTTTGCCCATTCTAATTTGCAAAATAGCTCAAGCTCTGTCAGATTGGACGGAGAGGGTCTGTGAACAGCAATATTCAAGTCTTGCCACAGATTCTCAATTGGATTTAGGTCTGGACTTTGACTGGGCCATTCTAAAGCTGGATACACACTATACAATTTTCTTTAGATTTTTTTTCTTTTAACCACTTGCCGAAGCGTGATGGCGGCAAGGTGGCTCGTTATTGCGAAACGCCGTCACAACTAGTATTGTGAGCGCACGCCGCTGGAGGCACGCTCGCGCGCTCACTGTGTTGGGGGGGGCCAGTTAGCGGGAGGGCGGACTTGATCTCCGCCGGCTACCCGCGATGGCCCCCCCGCAGTGAGAGAACGGAGGTCCGTGTAAGTAAACACGGATCTCTGTTCTCATAGAGGGGGAAGGGCGGTGATCACAGGCTTCCTCTATATGGAAACCATGATCATCCCCTTTCCCCAGCCAGGGCAGCCCACACACAGTTAGAACACGCCCAGGGAACACAGTTAACCCTTAGAGCTCCCCCTGCAGGTTAACCCTTCACTGCCAATGACATATACACAGTAATCAGTGCATTTTCATAGCACTGATTGCTGTATAAATGCCAATGGTCCCAAAAAAGTGTCAAAATGGTCCAACATGTCTGCCCCAATATCGCAGTACCGCTAAAAATCGCAGATCACCGCAATTACTAGTAAAAAAAAAATAAAAACCCCAGAAATGAATTCTCATCCGTAAACGCGGCAACTTTTGCGCAAACCAATCAATACGCTGATTGCAATTCGTTTGGGTACAACGTCGCACGACCGCGCAATTGTCAGTTAAAGCGACACAGTGCAGAATCGCAAAAAGTGCTCTGGTCCTAAAGTGGGAAATCCTTCCGGGCCTGAAGTGGTTAAATTTACCAAAACCATATTATGAGGTCAAGCCTAAACACTTTAAATTTGTATGCAATCAGGTAGGTCCTTGCACTGCATAGTTAAAGGTAAATCTAAAGGAAATCAGACAACAAAAGATGTATAGTGTCTATCCAGCTTAACACATGAATATGCTTTAAACTAAACCAGGGTTTTTTTAAAGACCTATATTGAGATATAAATAATGCTTGCTTCTGCAAATACCAATCCCTGGCTGTCATTTGCTCTATTGCTTTCAATCTCCAAGTCACTGACTCAGTACTGACTTTGCATGTTTCAAGTGACACTCAATGTAGAACAGCCAGGAGACTTTCCAGTTTATAAGAAAGGGACTTTTCTGTATTTTTGGATTTCTCTAAAATATTGAAGCGTTAACTGCTTCCTTAACATTTAGGGTCCTTTCACACAGGCGGTCTGCCCAGCAAACTCAGCTTTGCTCAGCGGGGGATCGCTCCACTGAGCAGGTGGATGACCGGTCCGTCTCCGCTCACTGTATGGAGACAGACCTGTCAGAACCCTGCTCTCCTCTATGGGGAAATTGGATGAAAACAGATCGCCTGTCAGTTTGTCATCCGATCCGCCAGACGGATGAAAAATAGGGTTTCTATCTGTCTGGATTTCTAGGATCGGATAGCAGTGGGTGTCAGCTGACATGTCACAGCTGACATCCACTGCCCCATAAGGTTATATGGAGTGTCTGATCAGGTCTGCCTGAAAAACTGACAGGCGGACTTGATCAGAAAGCCCGTGTGAAAGGGCCCTTAGGAGGCTGCACAGAAAGCTGAGCTTTTCAGCATGCTTACTAATTAACAATTTCTAACTAAAATTCCATATGGATCCATATTTGCCAGCAGACAGAAGGGGACGTGTTCCCCACAGGTCCATATTTGCTGACAGGAGGGGGCCATGCCCCTGGAATACCAGTGCTCTTGCTCACCTGTCACTTCTTTATAGGTCAGGTGGTAGGCAGTTAAGATATTAGGGTGGGGAGATCACAAGACTGGGCTATCCTTCTTGGGTCAAGTCCATTATCTTATCTTGCATGGACTTGAGTCACCAAGTCAAAGTTTGAATCGGCAATAGGACATGTGATCTATTGCTTGAGACCTTCACTGAATACATACTCCTTTGACAGCTAGAAGCTGCTGCTGCATGTGGCTGTTAGATCAGGCTGTCGCTGATGGCTCCAGTCCCGGCTACTGATTGTGCACCAAGAAGCACAGACACCCCAACAGATTGGTGTATTATGGGATGTGGCGACCATGTGCTCCTCCCACCTGAATCTTTAGATCTCCATGCAGGAGAGGGGAGAGTATTATGGTTCTGTTACTGTCACTATTGGCGAGGATTGCTGGTTTCTGCAGTTAGCTGCATCTCTCAATGTACCTTGCTCAGGGATATTTGCTAGTCTATGGCCAGCCTATAGCAGTTGAAACAGATGTGTAGATGGCATGAGCAGAGTAGCAGGTTTTGGCTCCCTCTTTGCGTGAGGGATATATGTAGTCTACCATTGCTTCTGAAAATGCTAGCTGATGGGTTTCAAACATGAAAGAAGCATGCAAAAAATCAAGTTATATATCCATATTGTTGTACCTGTCCTGGATGAGTGACTGAAAGCAATTGAAGCCTCCACATCAGCGTGACAACGAGGCAATTGGCATCTTAAAGCGGGGAATGATGGGAGCCTACATATTTATTTCATGATAGCTGTATTTTAAGGAATGACTTCAGATAGGAATTGGCTCATGCTTTTATAGCAAGGCTTAGGACTGTATATACACTGTGTAATATGTTTTTATTCTCCCTAGAAGAACTGCCATACCTGAAATGTCCTCTTCACACAGTATTGAAACTGACGCCCGTGGCCTATGGTGAGTAATCCATTTACTTATCAAAGGGCCAGAAGGGAGTTGCTTTTATTTCACTGGATCTGGATTGATCATAATGGTTCCCCTGTGGTTTATTTGGTCCGTTTCTACTTTGTTCTGCAAACGTAGCTTTTTTTTTTTTTTTTTAACCAGTGTTGTGTTACTGCTCAGCTCATAAGTGTAACCAGTGCCACTGATAGCAGGGTATCATCGGGCCTCCTGTAGGGGTGCCCGGGCACACGGGGATCGGTGTGGCAGAATGGGAGAACAATTGCAAAACCCTGCAGTGTCTGTGTCTCTTCCTTGAGTAGCTGAAAGCTGTTTTTTCCCCCTCTCCCTCTCGCCTGCTTTCAGCTGCTGGAGGAAGAGACGGACAATGATGCATTCTGTAATTGTCCTCCCGACCCCACATCTGAGCCACTGTCTCCTGTTCATTTATCTTCAGTGCAGCTGAGGCTGCAGAGAAAATAACTGAAGAATCTGTGTCCTACAATCCTTTGTCTCAATGGTGAGATCGACTCCTGATATTCATCCAAGCACCTAACCCTCAACAGTATCAACATTTTTTTTTTTTAGAAAATTGTAAGTTCTGTCTGTCTGTGTCTGTCTGTCTGTCTGTCTGTCTGTCTGTCTGTCTGTCTGTCTGTCTGTCCTCAGAAGTGGGTTAAGTGATGCTGGATGTCATTCAACCCAAAAAACTACAGATGTTTAGTAACAAAAAATAGGTGATCTGCATTTGATGGCTGTCGATCTCTAAAAGAAAATGGCGGCTGCTTGGGTGAGTGCATGTTGCTGCGACATTACCTTTGTTTCATAGTGCAGCAGTTTTAACTTGGCATGACAAGTTTGACAGCTGGCACCGCCTGTTAAACCTGCCCATTTAAGCCAACGGCACTGTGCCACAGCTGCTAGCCAGTTTGGATTATAGTTGCAGCATATTTCAGTGCAAAATGCCCCTTTGGCTTGGGGGGGGGGGCAGGCATTCAGGAAGTGGCAGCATCGCCTCCTGAACACCTGCGAACTTCCTCTAAAAAGTAATTCATTGCATTTTGATTTCTAGAGGGATGTTAGGGATTGCTGCAAGTTTGAAAGAAGCCTCACTAGGGACAGCGCCAGACTGAGGATGAATATGGCAGCAGAAGCAATATACAATGAGGGGAAAAAAGTATTTGAACCCCTGCTGATTTTGCACGTTTGCCCACTGACAAAGAAATCATCAGTCTAATTTTAATGGTAGGTTTATTTTACCAGTGAGAGAACAAAAACATCCAGAAAAATGCATTTCAAAAAAGTTATAAATTGATTTGCATTTTAATGAGTGAAATAAGCACTTGATCCCCTATCAATTAGCGAGATTTCTGGCTCCCAAGTGTCTTCTATACAGGTAATGAGCTGAGATTAGGAGCACTCAAAGGGAGTGCTCCTAATCTCAGCTTGTTACCTGTATAAAAGACACATGTCCACAGAAGCAATCAATCAGATTCCAATCTCTCCACCATGGCCAAGACCAAAGATTGTAGACTTACACAAGCCTGAAATGGGCTATGGAATGGTGCGATTAATCGCAAATGGAAGAAACACAAAACTGTTAATCTTCCTCGGTCTGGGGCTCCATGCAAGATCTCACCTCCATAGAGCTTCAGTGACCATAACTGTGAGGAATCAAACCAGAACTACACGGGAGAATCTTGTCAATGATCTCAAGGCAGCTGGGACCATAGTCCTCAACAAAACAATTGGTAACACTCTATGCCATGAAGGACTGAAATCCTGCAGTGCCCGCAAGGTCCCTGTGCTCAAGAAAACACTGAAGTTTGCTAATGAACATCTAAATGATTCCAAGGAGAACTGGGTGAAAGTGTTGTGGTCAGATGAAACCAAAATCAAGCTCTTTGGCATCAACTCAACTCAGTGTTTGGAGGAGGAGGAATGCTGACTGACTCCAAGAACACCATCCCCCACCTTCTGATAAGGGGACAGGACATCTTCACTGCATCAAAGGGACGATGGACGAGGCCATGTTACCATCAAATCTTGGGTGAGCACATCCTTCCCTCAGCCAGGGTATTGAAAATGGTTCGTGGATGACAATGACCCAAGACACACTGCTAAGGCAACAAAGGAACGGCTCAAGAAGCACATTAAGGTCCTGGGGTAGCCTAAGCAGTCTCCAGACGTTAATTCTATAGAAAATATGTGGAGGGAGCTGAAGGTTTGAGTTTCCAAATGTCAGCCTTGAAACCTTAATAACTTTAAGAGGATCTGAAAGAGGAGTGTGGGACAAAATCCCTCCTGAGATGTGTGCAAACCTGGTGGCCAACTACAAGAAACGTCTGACCTCCTTTGTGGCAAAACCCTTGTTGGCAATCAGTCATGTTTTGCAAAGGGGTCAAATACTAATCACTCATTAAAATGCAAATCAATTTAGAACTTTTATTGAAACTCATTTTCTGTTTACTTTTTTTTCTGTCTCACTGTTAAAATAAACCTACCATTAAAATTATAGACTGATCATTTCTTTGTCAGTGGGCAAACGTACAAAATCAGCAGGGGATCAAATACTTTTTTTTTTTTTTTTTCTTTTCTTCTTTGGAAAAGGAGCTACCACTTACCCTGAAAAACGCATTGCTTCTGATTCCCCCTGTACCACTGAAAATCAGGGTGCTATATAATGTAAACTGTGACCAGCCTTTGGTCACTGTCTCTGGTTTGCTCCTTCCAATCACTATGGTGGATGGCTTCGCCAGCCAGTGTTAAGGTGCGGGAGTAGGGGGGGGGGGGGCAATGACTACAGAAGCTGGTTGCTATCTGCTTTACAGTTTCTTATATGTACAGTTGCACTACAGAGGATTAGTTTGCAGGTATTGGCAGGAACCACCTATTCAGGGTACAAGTGTCATTTGGACACTTTTTATCTCACAGGCACAGGACTCCTTGTAACACACAGCAGTAAAATAATGGGCCTTTAGTATCTGCCTAGGCCAGTGTGAAACGCAACTATATGCACATACTTTGAAGTCCAGGTAGAGCAATAGAGAGGCAGAACTGCGAGATAAAAATTTGGTGGACATCGGCTAATTGCCAACTAAAGGTCACATAGCATGCTCTGGATTGCGAGGCAGTGGCTTAGTGTTGTCAGCCTGCAACAGGAAGTGCTGGTAATGGCGGGATCTTCAAGTAAGAAATTTTGCAACAGATTCACAAGAATTTTTTTTTTAAGAAAACGCTATACCTGGCATCATGCTTCATTGTATACAAAGATATTTATGGTGTTCATGCATTAAGAGTTTTTTTTTGGGGGGGGGGGGGGATGGAACGGGGTAATTAATCAAGGTTTGTATATGGAGTAACTTATTTTTAGCACTATATTTTCAATACTGTAAAAAAACAGATTGTATCCGCCTTATCGTATTCATCTTATCAAATTCACCTTACTACTTTGATTGCAGGTTGTAAAGTTGAATCCATCTACCTGAATGTTGAAGCTGTGAACACACATAGGGAAAAGCCATCGGTAAGTTGGGATTACTAGTAAAAAATAAAATAAAAACCCCAGAAATTAATTCTCATCCATAAACGCAGCAACTTTTGCACAAACCAATCAATAAGCGCAGATTGCAATTATTTTTTTTTTTTTTTACCAAAAATATGAGGAAGAATATAAATCGGCCAAAACTGATAGAAAAAAAGAATATTTTTTTACTTTGTTATAAAACATACCCAATAAAAAATCGAATTTCTTCCTCAATTTAGGCAAACTTGTATTCTGCTACATATGTTTGATAAAAATTCCAATTGGCTTATATTGGTTTGCACAAACGTTATCGCATCTACAAAATATGGGATAGATTTAGGGACTTTTTTTAAAATGTATTTTTACTAGTAATGGCGGCGATCAGCGATTTTTAGTGGGATTGCGGCGGATAAATTGGACACTAAGTGACACTTTTTGGGGACCAGTGACACCAATACAGTGATCGGTGCTAAAAAAAAAAATGCACTGACACTGGCAGGGAAGGAGTTAACATCAGGTCTGCTCAAAGGGTTGAGTGTGCTCCTAGCTGGTGCTTGCTAACTGTAGGGGAATGGACTGACTGCAGGAAGAGATCTTTGTTCCTGATTAGTAAGAACACAAGATCTCTCTCTTCCTGTCTGACAGAACGACTGGTCTGCCTTGTCTGCTGTTCTATCATTCCCCTGAATGATCGTGGGTGGCCGCCAGACACACTGAGTGCCTCTGAACTTTAACTAAAAACTTTTCTGGATGGAGGAATCTGCCTCACTGAGACACTGTATTCTGATAGTGGGGACTCTATCAGAATACACTGATCAGTGGTTGCAGCTGCTGATCAAAAAGTTTTCCAACATTCCCGTTAACCCGTTCCCGTCTTAACAATTGATTTTTGTCAAGAGGACAGCCATACAGGGGGTTTGAAATTTTAATCCATCTATCGGCAGCTTAAAGTGATTGTAAAGTCTCGGTTTTTCACCTTAATGCATTCTGTGCATTAAGGTGAAAAACCTCCTGTACTTCAGCCCCCCTTTTACATACCTGAACCTGAGTTCATAGATTGATAGTAGTGGTGCTGTCAATCAAACCCAGTGACGTGGAAGCTGTGGGGCGGGGCAGAGTCATGCTGTCTGTGTCAGGACTCGAGAGCGCGCCCGCACGGGTATCCCTAGGGAAAGCTTCTCCAAGGGGGCACCCGATGAAGAGGAGGAGCCAGGAGCGACGCTGGGGGACCCCAGAAGAAGAGGATCGGGGCCGATCTGTGCAAAATCCTTGCACAGAGCAGGTAAGTATAACCTATTTAAAAAAAAAAAAAAAACTTTTAGTGTCACTTTAACCCCCAGTCCTTTATAAACACAGTATCCATATCAGACAGGCTCTACTTTCAATGCTAATTAAATGTATACAAATCAATAGAATGGGAGACATAACTTACTGCATTTAAATCCTTATCTTTTTTATAATGAAACAATGTAATCAGCACAATCTTGTGAGTAAGCAAAAGTTTCATGCATCCCACTATTTCTGAAGCTTAAACATGTGAGCAAGGATAAAATCAGGGATTGCTGAAACGGTTTACTCACTGGATTGTGCTGATTAGATTGATTGTCTTTGGCAGGAATGAATAAAGGATTTTAACTGTGGTATCAAATCCCATTGATTGTGTATATACTCACCCCGCCACTTTATTAGGTACACCTGTTTAATTGCTTGGTAACACAAATTGCTAATCAGCCAACCACATGGCAGCAACTCTATGCATTTAGGCATCTAGACGTTGTGAAGGTGACTTGCTGAAGTTCAAACCGAGCATCAGAATGGGGAAAAAAAGGGATTTAAGTGACTTACGTGGCATGATTGTTGGTGCCATATGGGCTGGTCTGAGTATTTCTGGGATTTTCACGCACAACCATCTCTAGGTTTTACAGAGAATGGTCCGAAAAAGATAAAATATCCAGTGAGCAGTAGTTGTGTGGAGGAAAATGCCTTGTAGATGTCTGAGGAGAATGGGCATACTGGTTCCAGATGATAGGCAACCGTAACTCAAATAACCACTTATCACATCCAAGGTATGCAGAATACCATCTCTGAACACAACACATCGAATCTTGAAGCAGATGGGCTACAGCAGCGGAAGACCACACTGAGTGCCACTCCTGTCAGCTAAAAACAGGAAACTGAGGCTACAATTCGCACAAGCTCACCAAAATTTGACAATAGATTGCCTTGTATCAAAGGTTCAGGCTGGTGGTGGTGGCGTAATGGTGTGGGGGATATTATTTTCTTGGCACACTTTGGACCCCTTAGTACCAATTGAGCATCGTTTAAACACCACAGACTACCTGAGTATTGTTGCTGACCATGTCCAACCCTTTATGACTACAGTGCACCCATCTTCTGATGGCTCCTTCCAGCAGGATAATGCGCCATGTCACAAAGCTCAAATCATCTCACCACTGGACAATGAGGTCACTGTACTCCAATGGCCTTCACAGTCACCAGATCTCAATCTAATAGAGCAGCTTTGGGATGTGGTGGAATGGGAGATTCCCATCATGGATGTGCAGCTGACAAATCTGCAGCAACTGTGTGATGCTATCATGTCACTATGGACCAAAATCTCTGAGGAATGTTTCCAACGCCTTGTTGAATCTGCTATGAAGAATTAAAGGAGTTCTGAAGGCAAACTGGGGTCCAACCCGGTACTAGCAAGGTGTAACTAATAAAGTGGCCAGGGAATATATAATAGAATATATCATTTTTTTTATTTTTTGGTTGGCTTCCCCAGTAAGGGCCAGCTCACACCGACTGCAGCTGAATCATACAGGAATACGCTGTGCATTCCTATGTGATTCAAAACGCAGTAAATTTGCAATCTGCAGTGGATATCAATAAAAATCGCACCCCAAATGCACTGCTTTTGCCCGCATCATATCGCATGGTACTTTTGCAATAGGGGTTAGAAATGTCTTGTTTATCCTTAGGTAATATCCAGAGGAAAAGGTCAGTGTAAAGTGGGGGAATGTCTGGTGATTTTAAGTGAACCCAAAGCAGAGTTTCTTGTGTAGAGTGGCACTTGTTGGGAGGCTTGATAGCATTTGATGGCACCCAGCAATCCAGATAAGTTGGTATAGGGGGACCCTGCTTTTTGATAATTTTGATATTTTTGGGGGATTTATTTATTGTATGATACACAATGTGCAGAGGATGTGCTATTCCTCATCACAAACCTTGCAAAGAAGCTCAATTTGCAGTGGTTACCAGCTATACCTGTGCTAACCTGAATGTTGGGGTTATTTCTGAACAAAAATGCCAAAAGTTCTATGGCCAAGTGAAAAGGGATCGGACACTAGATATCCTTGCCTGGTGCCCAGTGAAATGGAGTAGATTTCATCCTTACTCTTATTTAGCTTTCATTGGGTTACCTGAGGATGAGTGAGCGTTTCCGGAGGTCTGTAGATTGGGCAGCTTCTGTCACACCTCAGGTGACCTTTGCTCTCCTAGGCCTTAAAATCATTCTAAATAAAAGGGGAAATCTACGTCCTTTTTGCGCAAGTCAGCACATTTTATAGTAATTTTAATAATGTGTGCATGGGCCCCAATCATGGCTTGTTCCATGTTTAATCACCAAAACTTTTGACTGTTGAACAACTGAACAGACTGGTCTTTAAGCCAAAACACATGGGCTGAAATCAGCCGGTACATTAGAAACTGGGCGACATCCAGCCCGTGTGTACAGACCCTTGACTGGCTTCTGTGGAACGGGCATGCTGGAGAACCATCATCTGATCAGCCAATGGCTGTAGCTGGTGTGTTCTGGGGGGGTTGCTGTCCCCCTATTAGAACACGATAGCTCAGTGAAGAGATTGCTGTACTAACATTGCATAGTTCGTACAGCGAGCTCCTGGTTTTTTTATTTTTTTTTCTTCCCTCCAGTCTGCTGGGTTGAATGTAAAAAAAAAACGACCTGTGTGTACCAGGCCTTAGGCTACGTTTAGACGCATGGCTAAAGAGATTCTAAAGGTTGTGCTAAAAAAAAGTGGTTATACTTACCTGCTCTGTGCAATGCACAGAGCAGCCCCGATCCTCTCCTGTTTGAGTCCCCTACTGGCAGTGGTGGCCCCTTCCTGTTGAGTGCCTCCAATAGCAAGCCTCTTGCTACAGGGGCACTTGAGCAGGCTTGCTGTTGAGCCACACTCCTGTCAATGGACATTGTTGATTCACACACACTGTGGCTCAGCCCCGCTCTCCTCTCATTGGCTCACTGGCTGCAATTGGCTCATACAGCAGCAGGAGCCATTGGCTCCTGCTACTGCCAATGAGCAGAGAATGAGCCCCGGGAGAATTGCTGCTGACATCTACATCGCTGGACAGAGATGGGGCTCAGGTAAGTAGAAGGGAGGACTGGGGGGGGGGGGGGGTTGGGTTTGTCAGTGCTGATACTAGGCAATTGCACAAGTACTCCCCTGTGTGAACCTACGCTTGTCATAGTGACTTCAGCCTGGGTTCACACAGGAGCAGTGCAATTGCCAGGGCCGCTGATAAGGCAGTACAGGCAGCCCTCCTGTACTGGGCCCAGGCCTCATCAGTTCAAAAGGGGGGGGGCCCTTGCACCTGTTGAGCAAGAGGACCAGCTGTATGGATTTAGTGCAGACACTGATCCTCTTCTGCCTTTACCTGGAGTACTGCCAGCTTCTCTTCAACTCCCTTTCTCTAGCTGTGCTGCAGGCGGATCAGTTCTAATATCTGCATCCCTGTCCCCGTGTGTGCCCCTTTTCCCTCCAGCTTTGCCAACTTCCTTCCTCTCTTCTCCGATCAGCAGATGCTGTGAGCACACAAGGAGATGGAGAGTGGAGGAAGGGTCCGGCTAATATGTAATATAATTATAATTTTACTAAAAATATAATTTGATATTCTCTAGGGAGTGGGGCCTTCCTAGTTAGAAATCATGGGGCCCATAATGCTTAACAGCAGTCCTGGGAATCGCACCACATTCCTGTTTGAACCACATGCGATTCTTTGCGGTGTGATTTGAGCCCATTCATTCTGTGTGGGCTCAAATCGCACCACAAAAGTATCAGTACTCACTGATTAAAAAAAAAAAAAAGAAAAAACATTAAGGTAAAATACCCAGTTTAAGCCTCAACTGCTGCTGATGGGAGTGTTAACATGCTGTGGCCACAATACCTCAGTTTACATTTGCGGAAAAACTATCCAACATGTTACAATCGGTGTGTGGAAATCTAGCCAAACGCACCCCATTGAAGCAAAAAGGGAAGCATTACAAATGCCCTGAAACTGCATGCGCTTGCGGCGCATTTCGGCAAAAAATGGGATTAAGCCACATGGTGGGGAGTCATTGCGTCACCTCCTCACTGCCTATCAATCGCTTCTGAAAAACGATACAAACGGCAGTCTCTCTTCAGAGAAGGGGCTGATTTTAGATGCACATTTCAATTCTGCTTTAACCTCCATTTAGAGAGAAGTTGAGGCCCTGTAGGCATAAAACAAATAACCTGAAGACAAGCCTAGGTACTTTAGGGCACCATAAGTTGGCTTTTTTTTCCTCAGTAACATTGGTTTATACACTTTTGTTGGGCATGACATTTAATTTCCAGCTTTCTATGTAACCTAGGCAGTTTTCATTGACTGACCTTTTTCTTTATTTTTTGGTTTAAGCAAATTATAAACTTGATCCTACTTGATGATCTGCAATAAGGTAAGATGAGTGCAGAATTTTTTTAACAGTCTTTTTTTTGTTTTTTACTAGAATGTGGAAGTGTCTCGTGATCCAGAGGAGGCATTGGACACCGTCCCTGAACATTTTTAAAATAAGTGATCAAAGAAGCTGACTTTTTTTTCTTCTCTAAATAAGAAAAACCCTAACAGAAGAGCCATAAACCAGATAACGTGGACTTGTTTTAGACCGTGTCCTGCATTGGGCACATTTTTATTTTTTAATTGTAATTTTTTTTTTAGCTTTTGAACAGAGTGACTGGTCCAACAGGAAAGGAAGGTGGATGCTGTAACTTTTTTTTGTTTTAATTTTATGACCTAACTGTATTGGCTTGCAAATGCAATCTTAAGTACATTTTTTTTATTTTTTTCCCCCTTTCTCATTCTTTAAAAAAAAACAAAAAAACAAAAACAAATCGTAGATTTCCATAGCAAAGCCTTGTCTTGCAATAGTGCAAATGAAAGCCGGAGTGTTGTACAGGGGCGGTCATGATGGATGTGCCTTGCTGCAATTTACAATTTTTTTTTTTTTCATTCCCCAGCCGCAGGGGTTTCCCAAAACACAACCTCTATGGGGTGAATGTATGAACTGTCATCTTTTATCAAAGGGATGACCTGTCCCCATAGGTATGCAAAGTTGCCCTTTAAGTTCCAATCACACTTGTATGACTCCAAAATTGCACGATTTTCAGGGCGACTTTGATCCAACTTTATGCTCTCTGGCGCTAAGTCGCATCAAGTCAAATCATACTAGTGCAGACAACTTTTCAAAGTCGCTGTAACTTTAATTCACACCGATCTGAACAAGTGGCATTGAAAACAGTGGGCTGCAACTTGTCAGACTGTGTCCAAAGTTGCATGACAAGTCGCATAAGTGGAATGGGGCCTTAAAATAGAACTATAGGCTAAACTTTTTTTAAATTTTGGATGGAGCAAGGGAGGGTTATAACCCCGGTCCAAATAAATATATATATATATATATATATATATATATATTTATTATTTGCAAACTGTGTCCCGTTGTGGAGATTTTCTCTTCACTTCCTGTCCCATAGCCAAACAGGAAGTGACAGGAAATCCCTGCGAATTAAAGGAATTTTGGGGACCCCCAGGGCACCAGAACTAGTGTATCATTGAAAGTAATGGATAAACAGGACATATAAAGAGGATTAATCTCCCTAACGGGCACAGATGGCAATAAAAACCTGATAGATGTTCTAATCCCTCTTCACTCTATTCAAAACTAAACAAGAAAAGATGTTTGCCGTTTATAGTTTAAGATCACCACACTTTTTATACTCTGTTCATCAACTTTAGATTTACCAAAGTGGTGTAATATAAAAACCTACCTAAACTATCCGATCTGAATCCAATCAGGCATGCCCTTGTACAGTATAGTTGTCGGTAGATCTAAAGGAGATTGTAGGGAAAAAAAGATGTGTTAAGCATTAGTAGAAAACTTTATCAGAACAAACTTTCAGGACACGTAAATTGACATCTCTGCCTAAAACGTATACATTTGCAGTATTAAAGAAGACCTGTTCTCTAAAATGGTATTTTAATTTTGTCTTTAATTTCCCAAAAAAGTGGCTGCACATATTTGTTTTGCCTTAAACTGATTGTAAAGTGATTGCAAATACAATGTATGTATGGGGGGATTGTTTTTAAATAATGGGTGTATATGTACTTGTTCTGTGCAATGGAATTGCAAAGCTGCCCCGAACCACCTCCTTGGGTCCCCTGCTGGCGCTTATGGTTCTTTCTCCTCTGCGGATTGCCCCCATAGAAAGCTTTCTATGGGCTTGCTCCTGAGCTTCGCTGTCTGTCAGTAGACGCAGTGGGATTTGCCCTGCCCCTGCGTCACTGGCTTTGATTGACAGCAGCAGGAGCCAATGGCTCCCAGTGCCCCAGCAAAGTCTGAGACCCGGAGGTGAGGGGAGAGAAGAGCTGCAGACAGGCACAGCGCTGGATCAAATGACGGCTCAGGTAAGTATAAGGGGGGTACTGACGACTAAACATCTTGTACCCTAATTCAAGGAATGCATTAAAGTAAAAAAAAGTTTAGGTTTGTATAAGAATATGAATATTGTGAAAAAATTCATGTAATCCCTTCCAAAATATCTGCCCCTATTTACAGTATCTCACAAAAGTGAGTACACTCCTCACATTTTTGTAAATATCTTATTATATCTTTTCATGTGACAACACTGAAGAAACGACACTTTGCTGCAATGTAAAGTAGTCAGTGTACAGCTTGTATAACAGTGTAAATTTGCTGTCCCTGCAAAATAACGCAATACACAGCCATTAATGTCTAAACTGCTGGCAACAAAAGTGAGTACACCCGAAGTGAAAATGTCCAAGTTTGGCCCAAAGTGTCAATAATTTGTGTGGCCACCATTATTTCTCAATTGTTCATTGACGGATGCAGCATCTCATTCTTGACATTTGGGGTTTATGCACCTTTCACTAGGAATGGACTAGGCAGAACGTAGTTCAGCTCAAAGCAGACACAGCCCCTCCCAGGGGGCAGTCCTCACTTGGCATAACCCCTCCAGCCCTGCTCAGCAACTCAGTTTTTTTTCTGCTTAGTGCAAGGAGTAGGACCTGGCTCCCTGCTGGGATCTGCGGTTCCCTATTCTTTTTTTCATTTTTTTTTTTTTTTTTCAAGATTTCTGATGAAGAATACAATCAAGTAGCTGGCTGTGTGACAGGCTGGATATCCTAGATCCAGGGAGTCTCCCCAGCGCGGCCGACGGATGCGAGCAGACCCTTAGCTGCACGCGGCGTCGGCTGCGTCAGGTCTCGTTCCATGCGAGGCGGCTGGCGGGTTTAACGTCCTGCCAGCACACCTAGGACCGGGCCCCCGGTGTCCGTGTCACGGGTGCTGCATGGCCGGCAGCTCCCCCTGAATCGGCGGGGTGGCAGGTCTGCCTCGGGTGGCTACCCGCTGCGCCCGTCCAGAGTGGTGAATACGCTTCTCTTTTCCCCCTCCTATGGGGGGGTCGGCAGGTGGTGTCCCCCCTTTCCGCGGTATAGGTATTCCTGCCTATCCTCCAGTTTTGCTCCCCTGGGCTGTAGCATTCCCTGCCTGGCTGCGTGCCCCTGGATGGGCTGCGGGCGATTGGCCTGTGGGTCGTGACCGCCATTTTCCTGTATCCGGCGGCATGCCGTGATCAGCCGCCATTTTCCCATAGCCGGCTGCGTGTGGGTAACGGGCGCCATTTTGCAGTAGCCGGCCGCTGTGTTCGGCCTCTAGTGCTTATGGCGGCCATGTTTGTGTGGTCCGCCGTATCCTGACCTTAGAATCGCTGGCTGGGTGGGCGGCCCTGTCTCTTGGCGCCGGATACGGGCCAGAAGAGCCTTCCCTGACACGTGCGGATCGCAGAGCAGCGGCAGCTACAGCAGCGCTAGCAGCAGCACCTGGGGCGAGTCGTCCTGGGAGCCTCTGGGGCCCTAGTTCGACAGCTGAGGGGCGGTGTGGGACGCACAGTCAGTCCGGTGGGTGTCTTCCAGGGTGCGGGCAATGGCGGCCGAAGCAGGTGCTTCCCAGCCAGGTGTCTCCGGTGGGGACCAGGGAGCGCTGGGACCTGTGGTTCCTCTGCAGTTTGGCCATCCAGCAGGGTTTCTTCTCCTGGGTAGAGCCGATCCGTGACTGGGGGGTGGCGAGCAAACGGCCACCCCCTCCCCCGTCCTCTGGAGCGGACTCGGAGCCGGAGGGGGGCTCCGCGGTGTCGGGGACTCTCCTGGAGCTGTCGGAAGGCGAGCTCGGGGACCCCTCTGATGAAGAGGAGGAGCCCTCGGGGGCCACCGCGGTTTGTGAGCGGGCTCTGGTGGGCTCATTGGTCTCAGCGGTTCGTGAGACGCTGAAGCTGGGCCCAGCTGCGACACGGGGCACCATATGCTTTTGGGTCGCATAGGCCAGCCCGGAAGCCTAAGGTGTTCCCTTATTTGTCGTACTTTGATCAGTTTGTTTACATGGAGTGGCGACGACCTCAGGGTTCTTTCGCCATGCCTTAATGGTTTTCTGTGCATTATCCCTTTGAGGATACCCTGTTGCAGACGTGGAAGTCCCTGATGGTTGACCCACCGGTGGCTCGTCTGAACAAAGCGACCACTATTCTGATGGAGGGCTCTCCATCATTCACGGACCCGGCCGCCAGGAGAACTGAGGCGGTGTCCAAGGCTATGTTCCTGGTCGCGGGGTCGGCCATGAGGCCGGCGCTGGCGTCTGCGCTAGTGGCACAGGCGCTTACGGAATGGGCGGCCATTGTGCACCAGGCCTTGGTGACTCTCCAGGCCCCTCTGGAACCTGTGCAGATGGAGGACCAGCTGATCCAGGGCCTTAAGTACCTCTGTGATGTGGCCCCTCGACATGGCTCCCATACTGTCCAAACTGTGCATGTTTGCAATTGTCATTAGACGTCTGCTGTGGCTTAGATGCTGGTCAGGAGACCAGGTGTCGAAGGGCCTGATGGACCTGCCTTTTGAAGGGGGTCACCTCTTTGGGGCTTCCCTCGATGAGATCATCAAGGATTACACTGGGGGGGGGTACAGTCCTTCCGGAGCCCAGAAGGGGCAAGGAGCCCCAGTGCAGGACGGGCCCTTCCTTCTCTACTCAAGAGGTTTTTTTGTACACCACCTGCCTCAAACAAGGTCTCAGCCCGCCAAGGCCAGAAGCGTCCCTGGCAGCGTAAGGCCGAAAAGGCGGAGGAGAAGTCCTCCTCCGCACTCCGCATGTTGGGTCACCCCCACCCGCGGTTCGGGTGGGGGTGCCGGCTCTTGCGGTTCACGGACCGGTGGACCTCGCGCATCTCGGATCTCTGGGTGCGCGAGGTGGTTTCGTCCAGGTACTAGATAGAGTTGCGTACCCAGCCCCCGGTCAGGTTCTTCGCCTCCAATCTGAGGCTTCCCCCGGGGTGACGGCAGGCCCTGCTTGGGGCCGTGCAAGTCCTGCTCCACCAGGGGGGTGATTGTTCCGGTCCCTTGTGCGGAACGTTTCCGCGGTTTTTATTCCAATCTTTTTGTAGTTTCGAAGATGATGGCCCTCAACTTCTTTGTGAGGGCGCGGAAATTCAGAATGGAGTCTGTCTGCTCTGTGGTGGCGGCGCTTCGTTAGGGAGACTTCTTAACACCCCTGGACATCAAGGACACGCATTTGCACGTGCCCATATGCCTGCACCACCAGCGCTTCCTGCGCTTTGCGGTGGGGGATCTCCACTACCAGTTTGTGGCCCTCCCGTTTGGTCTGGCCTTAGCCCTACGAGTTTTCACCAAGCTAGCTCTGGCAGAGGGGCATAGCAGTAGTGGCGTATCTCGACGACCTCTTCCTGCGGGCGGAGTCAGCCTCAGCCCTGACGGACAGTGTGGACATCGCCCTCAGTTTCCTGCGGGACTTCGGCTGGGTGATCAACCGTCCGAAGTCGGTACTGACTCCGTCGTGCGGGTTGGAATACCTGGGCTTGGTCCTGGACACTGAGCGGGCGAAGGTGTTTCTCCCTGCCGCCAAGGTCTTGACGCTCCAAGTGGCGGTGTGTGCCCTGCTGTCCCAGCAGTGGTCCTCTTTCAGATTTTGCATGCGGGTGTTGGGGCTGATGGTCACACCTGGCTCGGGTGCTGGCCTTCCTTCAGCAAGGCCTAGATCACAAGTTTGCATTGAGCACGCTTGAGGGGCAGATTTCTGCCCTGGCAATTTTTTTTTTCAGAGTCCCTTGGCGACGCATTCCCTGATCCGTACCGTTGTTCAGGGGGTTCGTCATGTCTCTCCCCATGTATGGTTGCCTTTGGCGCCTTGGGATCTTAATCTGGTCCTTTCTGTGCTTCAAAAGCTGCCCTTCGAAAATATCAGGGAAATTTCCCTGCAACTGCTCTTGCAGAAAGTGGCCTTTCTGGTGGCGATAACATCCGCTAGGCGGGTGTCTGAGCTGGCGGCTCTGTCATGTAGGTCCCCGTACTTGGTCATGCACAGGGACAAGGCGGTTTTGCGCCCCTCTCCCTTCTGCTTGCCGAAGGTGGTCTTGTTTCACATCAATGAGGACATTGTCCTTCCTTTGCTGTGTCCGCGGCTGTCTCATCCTAAGGAGATTGCCTTGCATTCCCTGGATGTGGTTAGGGCTTTGCGGGTGTATCTGGCAGCCACTGCCTCGTTTCGGAGGTCTGATGCACTTTTTGTTATGGTGGATGGCCCACGCAAGGGGATGGCTGCCTCGTCGGCCACCATTTCCCACTGGATACGACAGATGGTGACCCATGTGTATGCTGTTCGGGGGCCAGGAGCCCCCCTTTCCGATTACGGCTCACTCTACCAGGGTTATTAGTGCTTCCTGGGCTTTCCGACACCAGTCGTCGGTTTCTTAGGTGTTCAAGGTGGCCACTTGGACCTCGATGCACAATTTTTCTAAGTCTTACAGAGTTGATGTTGCAGCGTCTTCTGATGCTGCTTTTGGCCGCAAAATTTTGCAGGTGGTGGTGTGAGGCGCCTCCTGGAGAACTCTTTTGTTGGGTACTGTTGTTGTCCACCCCTCGTTGTGATACTGCTTTGGGACATCCCCACATGTCAAGAATAGAGGCTGAGTCCGTCAATGAACGATTGAGAAAATCAGATTTTTTTTTTTGACTTTCTGTAAAATCCTTTTCTCTGAGTTCATTGATTGATGCAGCACCCATCCCTCTTCTGTTGAGTTTGTACTGCTTGTTACGAACTGAGTTGCTGAGCAGGGCTGAAGGGGTTATGCCAAGTGAGGACCCTCCCCTGGGAGGGGCTATGAATGCTTTTAGCTGGACTACATTCTGCCTAGTCCACTCCTAGTGGAAGGTGCATAAACCCCACATGTCAAGAATAGAGGCAGCATCCGTCAACGAACTCAGAGAAAAGGATTTTACGGTAAGGCAAAAAATCCTATTTTTCCAGCACTGCCTTAACCCTCTTGGGCATTGAGGTCACCACCAGAGCTTTATAGGTTGCCACAGGAGTCCTCTTCCACTGCTCCATGAGGACATCACAGAGCTGGTTGATGTTAGAGACCTTTCGCTCCATCCTTGACTACTGCTTTGCTAAGGCAGGCAAGGGTAATCTTGGAGGTGTTTGGGTCACAGGGCAGTATTCCAACATGATAAACGACCCCAGTCTCTGAAGGGAGGGGATCATGCTCTGCTTCAGTATGTCACAATACATGTTAGAATTCATGGTTCCCTCAATGAACTGTAGCTCCCCAGTGCCGGCAGCACTCATGCAGCCCCAGACTACAACACTCCCACCACATGCTTGACTGTAAACAAGACCTACTTGTCTTTGTACTCCTCACCTGGTTGCGGCCACACACTCTTTACACCATCTGAACCAAATAAGTTTATCTTGGTCTCATCAGACCACAGGACATGGTTCCAGTAATCCATGTCCCAAGTCGGCTTGCCTTCAGCAAACTGTTTGCCGGTTTCCTTCTGGCACTACAGCCATGCAGACCACTTTGAAGGAGTGGGGGGTCAGCCCATACGTCGCACAATGCATCAAACTCTGCAGCAATGCTGGCAGCACTCATACGTCCATTTCCCAAAGACAACATCTGGATATGACACTGCGTACGTGTGCTCATCATCTTTGGTCGACCATGGCAAGGCCTTTTTTGAGTGGAACCTGTCCTGTTAAATGGCTGTATAGTCTTGGCCACCATGCTGCAGCTCAGTTTCAGGGTCTTGGCAATCTTCTTATAGCCTAGGACATCTTTATGTAGAGCAACAATTCTTTTATTCAGGGCCTCAGAGTTCTTTGCCATGAGGTGCCATGTTGAACTTCCAGTGACCAGTGTGAGAGAGATAACACCAAATTTAACACACCTGCTCCCCATTCACACCTGAGTCCTTGTAACAGTAATGAGTCACATGGCATGGGGGAGGGAAAATGGTAATTGGGCCCAGTTTGGACATTATCACTTAGGGGTGTAGTCACTTTTTTGTTGCCAGCGGTTTAGACATTAATGGCTGTGTGTGTTATTTTTAGGGGACAGCAAATTTATGCTGTTAGACACGCTGTACACTCACTACTTTACATTGTAGCAAAGTGTAATTTTCTTCAGTGTTGTCACAAGAAAAGATAAAATAAAATATATTTACAAAAATATGAGGGGTGTACTCACTCTTGTGAGATACTGTATCTTTACTTTTGTCTGAGAATGTCTAAAGCGGGTACATTCCTATGAAGTGTAATTGCTGTCTTGCAGATATCACATGTAGCCCAGCTCCTGAGTGTGCATGAGTATCAAATGCAAAGGCCTCGTTCCAAAGTTATAGAGCTTTATTTAACCGCTTGAGTTTTGGAAGCATTTGCCCACCTCCTGACCAGGCCATTTTTTGCGATAAGGCAATGTGCTACTTTAACTGACAATTGTGCAGTCATGCGATGACATACCCAAACAAAATTGATGTTTTTTTTTTTTCTCCCACAAATAGAGCTTTCTTTTGGTGGTATTTGATCACCGATGCGGTCTTTATATTTTGCGCTATAAAGAAAAAAAGACAATTTTGAAAAAAAAAAATGCATATTTTTACTGTTTGCTATAGTAAATATAAAAAAAAGTCTTCCTTAGTTAAGGTGGGGTGGCTGTGCTGATAAACGTTCAGTCCCCCCCCTGTCAGGAGAGCAGCCGACCGGCTCTCCGCTGCTCAGGTCTGCAGACCTGAGTAGAGGAAAAGCCGATAAACGGCTCTTCCCATTTACACTGTGATCAGCCTTTTACCTCGGTCAGTAATGCGGTGGGTAATCGCGGATTATCCTGAGGAGGTCAATAGACGTCCAGTCAGGATAATGAGCCACCCACCCGGACGTCATTTGTCTATACACCGGGCGGGAAGTGGTTAAACAAATCTTTAATGCTGAAGTGCAATTTTGCAACTTTGACATGTTAATAAAAGCATACATGTCATCACCACTACTTTGTGACTCCAGGTGGATTGTATTGTGTTTTTCAGGAGAAATTGGACTTTCATTTGGTGACAAATGGTAATGGATATCTCATTTTATTTTTCTTAAACACTTGCCAACCAGCCACTGTATATATATGGCGGCAGGTCGGCTCTATTACGCGAACCGTCATACCTGGACAGCGGTCCATGCATGTGGAACTCTGGGCGCGCCCGTGTCCCGCAGGCTCTGATTGCAGTGTACAGCGGCAGAACTGGGATTTGCCTATGTAATCAAGGTGGATCGGAGTTCTGCGGAACATCTGAGATCTGCTGGTTCTAGTGATCGGAAAGCCATGTCTGTGGTGTTCCTGGCAGTCCATCCCCCCCCCCCCCTACAGTTAGAACACACCCAGGTTACACAGTTACCCTTTGATCGCCCCCCCCTAGTGTTAACCCCTTCCCTACCAGTGCCATTTATACATTCATCAGTGCATTTTTATAGCATTGGTCCCCAAAAAGTGTCACTTGGGGTCAGTTTTGTCTGCTACAATGTCGCGCAGTCCTACTAAAAACTGCAAATCGCTGCCATTACCGGTAAAAACATTAAAAAATAAATAAGAAAATCCATAAATCTATCCCCTATTTTGTAGACACTTTAACGCAAACCAATCAATATACACTTATTACATTTTTTTTGTTTTGCCAAAAACATGTAGAATATATATTGGCCTAAACTGATGAATAGGAAAAAATGAAATTCCTACTAATGTGGGACTTTAAATGGCAACACCACCAAATTGTATAAAAAAAAAAACATTTTTGATTTGAATATATTTAAAACCTGATCACTTACAGAAGTGGTGATCTGTAAAATAAGAGCAAATTGCATAGTCATTACAGACAACTCAAAGGTGCATAAGTGTTCATATATTGTCCAATTTCTCTCCAGTAATCCAAAAATAGTCTTCAGTACTCAAACTGGGTAAACTGATGAATGCTATGTTATATTTTTATATATATTATATGTATTATAGCAGAAAGTAAATATTGGGTTTACTCTTCCGTTCACTGACAGACTCAGCCGTCTTATGACACGTGGGGTAATGCTCATATTACTAGGAGTAGACTAGGCAAAAATAAAACAAAAGCATAGGTTGGCCCCTCCCAGGGGGCCGTCCTCACCTTAGCATATAACCCCCCTGCTCTGCATAGCACATCAGTTTTTAAATTGCCTAGTGCAAGGAGTAGACCTGGTTCCCTATGGGATCTGCGGTCTCCTGAAGATTTTTTCTGATGAAGACTGCTACCAAGAAGCCGGCTGGTGGTATAGAGGATATCTAGAATCCAAAAACTTTCCCCAGTCAGGCCGACACTATGCGAGCTACCCTTAGCGGGGGCCCTCCGCATAGCGCCCGTGCGGGCGGCCAGTGGCTATAACCCACTAGAGCCCAGTGACTGGTTTTGTTCCTGTCCAGGGGCCTGGCCAGCAGCATGCTTCTCTATGGGGAGGTAAGTCTGCTCTGGGTGGCTACCCGCTGCACCCGTTGGATTGGTGAGTGGACCCCTCTTCTGTCCTAGGGGCGCGGAGAGTGGGCACCTAGGCAGCTTCTGTGGTAGCTGGTCGGTGGGGATCCGTTAGTGGGGACACACTGGGTGGTACCCCTTTGAGGATTATCTCCCGCTCCCCCCCCCCTCGCCCTCTATTAGGAGTTTCCCCATGGTGGGTCACACAGGGGTGATTGCCTGGGGGTGGC
>BLSH010314446.1:148395-158479 GCA_018402905.1 Glandirana rugosa | reverse complement strand
CCGGACTCTGGATCAAGGGGAATGGTCCCTACATCCAGAAGTGTTCCGCCAGATTTGCCTCAAGTGGGGCACGCCAGAGGTGGACCTCATGGCCTCCAGGTTCAATCACAAGGTACAGACCTTTGGGTGCAGAACAAAAGATCCATTGGCGGTCGCCTCGGACGCACTGGTAGCGCCCTGGGGTCGGTATCGGCTACTGTACATCTTTCCTCCTCTAAAGCTTCTACCGAGGGTTCTGCGCAGGATAGAAGCAGAGGGAATCCCGACAATCCTGGTAGCTCCGGATTGGCCTCAGCGTCCTTGGTACGCCGACGTAGTACGGATGGTGACAGATGTTCCGTGGCGTCTTCCACTTCGCGAAGACCTACTATCTCAGGGGCCCATCTTGCACCCTGCTTTACCCTCGCTGGCTTTGATGGATTGGCTATTGAGTCCCAGGTGTTGAGGGATAGGGGTGTCTCGGACTCCGTGATCCCTACTATGATTTGAAGCACGTAAAAGTACCTCACATAAGATTTATCATAGGCCCTATATTACCTGGTGCGTGGCAGGGGGTTGGAACACCCGCTCTTATAGTGTCCAGAGTACTGACTTTTTTGCAGCAAGGACTGGACAAGAACCTGGCGTTAAGTACGCTTAAAGGTCAGATTTCGGCCCTGGCGGTTCTTTTTCAACAGCCCTTGGCATCTCATTCATTGAAACGTACATTTGTACAGGGGGTACGTCATGTGGCTCCTCGGATACGGTTGCCTCTGGCACCGTGGGATTTGAATCTGATGCTTTTTGTGCTACAGAAACCACCATATGAAAAGATTAGGGACATTCCCTTGCGACTAGTGTCGCAGAAAGTGGCTTTTCTGGTGGCTGTCACATCCGATAGGCGGGTGTCTGAGTTGGCAGCATTATCCTGCAAGTCACCTTACTTGGTCCTTCGGAAGAAACGAAGGGGAAGGTCGCAAAACCGCCTTGTCCTTATGAAGGTGGTTGTTTCTTTTCATTTAAATGAGGATATTATTCTTCCCTCATTGTGCCCGCACCCGTCGCATTCCAAAGAAGTTGAGCTGCATTCTTTGGATGTGGTAAGGGCTTTGCGGGTGTATTTGTTTTTTACAGCTTCTTTTCAGAAGTCTGATTCTTTATTTGTGCTGACGGAAGGTTCGCGCAAAGGCATGGCGGCCTCGGCTACCATTTCTCGTTGGATCAGGAAGACCGTGACTCATGCATATGAGATTCGGGGCAAGGTTCCCCCGTTTCCAGTCACGGCTCATTCCACCAGGGCAGTTAGTACTTCCTGGGCGTTTAGACACCAAGCCTCGGTGTCTCAGGTGTGCAAAGCGGCTACTTGGGCCTCGGTGCACACGTTTACGAAGTTTTACATAATTGATGTTTCAGCATCTTCGGATGCTGCTTTTGGCCGCAAAGTATTACAAGCTGCAGTGTAGGCGCGATTAGCGCCGCCTGAGAGGGCGTTTTCTGTTGGGTACAGTTGTTAGTTTGCCCACCCCTCTTGATTGGCACAGCTTTGGGACGTCCCCACATGTTATAAGAAGGCTGCGTCTGTCAGTGAACGGAAGAGTAAAAGGGATTTTATTATAACTTACTGTAAAATCCTTTTTCTCTGAGTTCACTGACAGATGCGGCACCCACCCCTCTGCGTTGAGTTTGTACGGCTTGCTACGAACTGATATGCAGAACAGGGGGATTATATGCTAAGGTGAGGACAGCCCCCTGCGAAGGGCCAACCTATGCTTTTGTTTTATTTTTGCCTAGTCTACTCCTAGTAATATGAGCATAACCCCATGTGTCATAAGAAGGCTGCGTCTGTCATTGAACTCAGAGAAAAGGATTTTACGGTAAGTTATATTAAAATCCCTTTTTTTTCAAAATTGTTTTCTTTTTTTTTTTGTTTTAGGCCTCATACACACGGGCATATCTTTAAAAAGAAACAAAACGTCAGGCCCAACGTCAAGCGTCACAAAACGTCCGTGTGTATGAGGCCTTAAAATGCAAAAAATACACACCGCAGAGGTGATCAAATACCACCAAAAGAAAGTTCTATAAGTGGGGAAAAAAAGGACGTCCATTTTGTTTGGGTACAACGTCGCACGACCACACAATTGTCAGGCTCAATTTACACAGGACATTATTTCAACCTTTTTTTTTTTTACAGCTAGCAGCTGTGTCTAAAATGGCCGTTTTGCCGCGTTTTGCCACGTTCGCGTCTAGAAGCGTTTTAAAAAAAAAATGGAAACGCCTGTACATGAAATGGTCCTAGACGCGAGTTATCACGTTTTAGGTGCATTTACAAGCTGTTTGACGTTTCAAATGACTCGGAACGGGCACCTGAACCCATTATTTTTTCATTCCAAAAAAAGGCTCTAAACTCAACTGCCTGGAAACGACCCTGTGTAATTGTACTTCTAAGATAACATGGAGAGTTCAGGGGCAGCAGAAAAAAAAATGCACAAATGTTTACCAGCAGTGTAAATGAGGCCTTAAAGCGGCGCAGTGTTGTATTGCAAAAAATGGCGTGGTCATTAAGGGGGTAAAACATTCCGGGGCGGAAGCAGGTAACCATTTGCTGGCCGTCATGACATCCTGGACTTGGTAACTGCAGGCACCATTCAGATATTATCACTCTTTCGGGGAGGTGATTCTGTGCACCAATAGAATGATCGTTCTTACTGGCAACGGGAGGGAACCCCCCTGGTACTTCTCCAGCCTTGCCTATGCCATTGGCAGCATGGAGAATAAATCTGTCACCTGCGGAAGTTAAGCATAGAGATGACATATCTCTATGCGCCCCCGGTCCAGCCATGACAGCATGTCTGGGTCGCTGGGTGTAAACTATGCCCTGGGATCGTTTTTTTTTTTTTTAAATCTCAGCCTTTCCAGCCTGGAGGAGAGATGTGGGGTCTTATTGCTCCCACATTTCTCCATAAAGAGTACCTGTCACGCACTACCCATTACAAGCAATGTTTACATTCCTTGTAAAATGAATAAAAGTGATTAAAAAAAAAAAAATAGTGACAGTGTAAGAATAAAATAAAATAAAAAAATGTAAAGTGCCCCTGTCCGCGCATAGAAGCGAATGCATACGTAAGTCGCATCCGCATATGTAAACATCGTTCAAACCACACATGTGAGGTATCCCTGCGCGTGTTAGAGTGAGCGCATTAATTCTAGCCCAGGACCTCCTCTGTAACTCTAAACAGGTAACCTGTAAAAAAATTTTACAGTGTCGCCTATGGAGATTAAGTAACTAAAATTGCGCACACTCGTGAAATGGCGCCAAACTTGATGTGTAATATGTTGGGTATCTATTTACTCGGCATAACAGCTTTCACATTATACAAAAAGATTGGGTTAACTTTACGGTTTTGTTTTCTATACTAAGTTCATGAAACTTTTTTTCCCCCAAATAATAATTAGGGGTTCTGAGTAATTTTCTAGCAAAAAAGATTTTTACATGTAGGAGAGGAATGCTGGAATTCGCCCAGTTGTCTAGTGCTTAACCACTTCAGCCCTGGAAGGATTTCACACTTTAGGACCAGAGCCCTTTTTGCGATTCGGCACTGCGTCGCTTTAACTGACAATTGCGTGGTCGTGCGACGTTGTACCCAAATGAAATTTGCGGCCTTTTTTTTTCCCCCACAAATAGAGCTTTCTTTTGGTGGTATTTGATCACCGCTGCATCATTTCTGATCGCCGCTATAAACAAAAGAAGAGCGATAATTTTGCAAAAAACCCAAATTTCTTACTTTTTGCTAAAATACAAATCCAAAAAAAAAAATTTATAAAAAAACATTTTTTTTTCATTGGTTTTGGCTGATATATAATCTTCCTCATATTTGTGATAAAAAAAAAAAAAAAAAAATCGCAATCGGTGTTTGATGGGTTTGCGCAAAAGTGGCCACGTTTACGGACGATGAGAATTCATTTCTGGGGTTTTTTTATTTATTTTTTGTTATTTTTTACTAGCAATGGCGGCGATCTGCGATTTTTAGTGGTACTGCGATATGTTAGCAGACATGTCGGACCATTTTGACACTTTTTTGGGACCATTGGCATTTATACAACAATCAGTTCTATAAAAATGCACTGCTTACTGTGTAAATGCCATTGGCAGTGAAGGGGTTAACATTGAGGGGGCGCTCTAAGGGTTAACTGTGTTCCCTGGGTGTGTTCTAACTGTGTGTGGGCTGCCCTAGCAGGGGAATGGGAGCGATCACAGCTCCCATATAGAGGAAGGCTGTGATCATAGCCCTTCCCCCTCTCACAGAACGGAGATCCGTGTTTACTTACATGGACCTCTGTTCTTTCACTGCGGGGGGGCATTGTGGGTAGCCGGCTCCCTGGACCCCCCCCCCCCCAACACAGTGAGCGCGCAGGTGTGCCTCCGGAGGCGCGCGCTCACAGTGCATGATGTGACGGCGGTTTGGGATATCGAGCCACCTTGTCGCCGCAAGTGGTTAAAGAGGTTGTAAAGCCACCCCCCCCCCCCAAAAAAAAATAAAAAAACCCTGTAATACAAAGACATAATGACCATACTTCCCTTAGAAAAGTGGTTCTCAACGCCGGTCCTCGGGACCCACTAACAGGCCAGGTTTTTAGTATTACATTGGGGAGATGCAGACTAGAATACTGCAATCACTGAGCAGCAAATGATATCACCTGTGATGTATTTCAGTTATCTTGCAAACCTGGCCTGTTGGGGGGTCCCGAGGACAGGAGTTGAGAACCACTGCCTTAGAATAAAGCCCTCTCAGTAACACCCACACAGCTAAGACAGCTGACACCTTCTGGGTTTGCCTGGAGCTGCGATTATGTCACACCTGGGCAGGGGCCGTCGGTTACTGCACAGGGCCCTGAAGAAACGGCATGGGTGGCTGTTCCCTCAGAGTGCATGCGCCGATTATGTAATGGGCTTACCTATAGGTACAAACAAACCAGGCCTCTTTAATCAAAGTAAAACTGGCCCAAAATCGTAAAAAGGAAAAAAAAAATGTATTCCTTTTTCCTGTATATTTCTTGCTAATACCATAAACTACCACCATAGAACCCAAAATAAATTCTCTTTCTCCTGCCGATTGCAGCGATACCACATATGTGTATGTTAGCAGTACGTACACATAGAACAGCCGAGAAACACTACTGCACATGTATCGTTCCTGTCCATTCATGAAGACCAAAGACACAGGGGCGGGCTTCATAGTGACTGATCACTGTGGTAGCCAATCGGAGGCTATTACAGCGTTCTGGGTCCCGATTGTTAGAACGGGGCCTGGGGCTCTCATTGAGACCCTTAGTCATTGCGGCGCGCTCCCAGCACAAAGGGAGGAACGCAAATCTGTGGCCCCATGGCAAAAAGCCCAGTCCAGTGGCGTTGCTTATTTGTGTGATGTCTGTGCCAAGGGTACTCAAGTCTCCTGGCAAAGTCACACCGCAGATCGCAGCAGTGTGAACTGAGCCTTAAAATACACTCCCTTCCAGTCTTTGCTTTCCTTATGTGTTCCTTGAGTGTGTATAGGGGTTCATTTACTAAAGGCAAATACACTGTGCAAGTGCATTTGCACTACATTTCCCACAGAGCTTAGTGCATGGGTGCAAGCAAAAATGCTGGTTTTAACATTTTTCCTTGCACCTGATTGGCTATTCTTTACACCGTGAAGCTTCACTATATTCACTAAACTTTGGGGATAAAGATTGCAACTGCACTTACAAAGTGCATTTAGTGAATCAGTGCCATATTCAGCTTTTTAATTATTCTGGGATAGTGAGGGCCTTATATACTACTTACACCTTTTAACAGGAGCCTGGGTGTCATCTGGGGGTCCTTGTATCAATGCTGGACAACAGTCCAGGTCTGAGCTTTGTTCACCCTCATGTTCATAGGTTGGGTTTTAGATGTACAGTAAATCTTGCTTAAACCATGGCTTTGACTTGCATCATGACATCCTCGTCCCATCTGTGTGGTTGCTTATGTGCCCGCACTGGTGCAAAGGGAAATGTAGGATTAAAGCCCCAGGCACGATCGGCCAGTTTCTATTGACATTAAACCCATGTGTACAGCAGAAGGGGCATGCCCAAAAAAAAAAAGTCTGCTGACTGGTGACATCAGATTGTTTGTTAGTACAGGATCTCCTCCTGAGCGCTTCAGTCTTTTTTCATTCAGCCTGCTGGGTTTAACCAAAAAAGTGTGTACTAGGCTTAAGGCTCCTCTCACACTCAGTTGCATGATTTTCCAGCGGGACCTTGATCTGACTTCACACTCTCTGGATCGAAAGTCGCATTATAGTAATGCAGGCACCTTTTCAAAGCTGCACCACTTTGAAGGGGTGCCATTGAAAGGAATGGGCTGCGACCTGTCGTGCAACTTTGATGTCCAAACAGGCAAGTCAAATGAGAAGTTTTGAACACCTGTGGCTCTATTACAGGTATGCACAATAACCAAAGTAGAAGTTATAACATGCTGAGGCAAGATTTCACCAAAAAATTCTTCATGGTTAACAATCCCATTCTAGGGCCATATTGGGAACAAAAGTTTTTAGTTCTACTTGCGTACACTCAGGAGCTGGGAAGCGGTGTTGGTGTGACAGGGCAGCAAAGATTTTGGGCTTCGGCATCCTCAAATATTAAGGCAAAAATGTGCACTTTGTAAGAAAACCCACACAGTCGACGTGCTATTAAAAAGTGAGAACAAACCTGAATTTCAGTATTTCATATGTATTGCGTGTTCTTGTCCAGGGACACTTGATCTCTGGCTAACAGATGTTGCATACAGCATTCTGGGGTTCTGCTGCAAGAAAAGTGACTTGTCAAATGCCAATTCCATAGGAATGCGTGACTGCACTTCTGGCCTTCTCATAATTCACACTTTAATTTGACTATGCAAACTAAACATTGTAGACTCCAATAAATCTCAAGGTATACCATAGCCTTTTTAATGGAAACCCTTCATGAGCGGCATGATGGCTGGCGACCTCTGACTGCTTCTAGGCTTGGGAATCCGTCCCTTAAATCACTGTGTGCAGCTACATGCGCTCAGCAGCAGCTATCAGCCTGCCTTTAGTTTAACCACTAGCCTACTGGGTACTTTAACCCCCTTCCTACCGAGGCCAATTTTCAGCGCTGTCACAGTTTTAATGACAATTGTGTGGTTCTGCAGTGCTGTAGCCAAATGTTTGAAAACAAAAGTTTGTTTCTGTTTGAAAAATTTACAAACAGGTTCTTTTTTTTTTTTTTTTTCCCTTCATTGTGTGCTGATGGGCTGCACTACTAAGTGCCCTTATTAGAAGGGTAGAGGTCCTATTTCACACTTGGCTGTCAAATCATGGAGAATGGGGCTTGGTGTCAGAGATGGAAATCTCTACTTGAGCAGAAGTCTCTTGTTATCAATATATTCTGGGCCTCGGATTGAAGGGAGATTAGGTTGTAGACTGAACACAAGTACTTGTACTGTACAGTGTGACAAAGGGAGATTTAAAACAGTGATATTGTGAACAGTGACCGAGGATATTTTTGGGAATAATCTACACTGTCACAATTGAATGTTTTGGGCTGTCAAATTTTCTTGTATTCCAAGAATTTGGGCAGACAAGTTTTTCTTTTCTTAGACCCAGTGATTAAGATGTGCTCATTGTTAAAGTGGAACTAAAAGGCATTTTACAGATTGCAGGCAGGCGATTTATTGCAGAAGAGATATAAAAATACAACTGCCTGTGGTCTTCTGGGCTGCACAGCTTAGCCTACATGCTGGCAGACTGCTGTGCACAAGTCTTCCCATGACTGCCAATTACAGATGCACCGAAATTTAGTCCGCTGAAACCTATTGGGCAAAAACTTATCGGCCTTCTGCTGATAATGGCGCCCAAAACGCACATGCTTTTGCTGCAATTTAACCAGCATTTTACTGTGCTTATATATAGGTCATGGAACATAAAAACCGCATCCATAACATGGGTGTGTTATTGATGCGTTCTCAATGCATTTCAGTGGGGAGGGGGGTGTGTGTGGTTTTTTTAACCACTTCAGCCCCGGAAGGATTTCACACTTTAGGACCAGAGCACTTTTTGCGATTCGACACTGCGTCGCTTTAACTGACATTTGCGCGGTCGTGCGACGTACCCAAAACGAAATTGATGTCCTTTTTTTTTCCCCACAAATAGAGCTTTCTTTTGGTGGTATTTGATCACCTCTGCGTCATTTCTGATCACCGCTATAAACAAAAGAAGAGCGACAATTTTGCCAAAAAAAACAAATTTATTATTTTGCTAAAATACAAATTCAATAAAAAAAAAAAAAATTTTTCCATCGGTTTTGGCCGATTTATATTCTTCCTCATATTTTTGGTAAACAAAAAAAAACGCAATTGGCGTTTATTTTTTGGTTTGTGCAAAAGTTGCCTCATTTACGGACGATGAGAATTCATTTCTGGGGTTTTTATTTTTTACTAGTGATGGCGGCGATCTGCAATTTTTAGTTGTACTGCGATATTGCAGCGGACAGGTCGGACCATTTTGACACTTTTTTGGGACCATTGGCATTTATACAGCGATCAGTGCTATCATCACGGGTAGCCCGAGGCTATCGAGTCTGCCCTACCCCCTCCCCCCCCACGCACGCAGTGAGCGCGCGCGCTCTCACAGCACCAGTTATCGCAGCCGCCGTCTTACGACAGCGGTTTGCGATAACGAGCCACTCTGTCGCCGTCAGCAAGTGGTTAACTGACCAAAAATGCAGCAGGCACGATTTTTAACATCACAAACGGAAGTGCAATGGACCAGTATGAAGACATGCATAGCATATAAAGGGATACTTTTCACTAACTTTTTTGGGGCTAAAAGATGGAAATAAGGGCCTACAAATTTATTTAAAGTCCTGATTTGAATATCCGTTTTTAAAAAATATATATTTTCTATATATAATTGTCTGTTTTGGTTTCTGGCCAAGCACATTCTGCATTTTTGGTACCAAAATTTCCATTCAGTGCCCCTCTACTGCCAAGATACCTTAAGACTGACTCCTGGGGAGAGTATATTGCTGTTGTGTGACCCCTCACAGACTGGACTGTTAAGGCCTGATTCACACCTATGCATTTTTAATGCATTTTGCAGATTTGCACTACAGAACGTGTTCCATAGGAAATCATGTTAAATGGACTGCAGTGCAAATTGCATAGGTGTGCATCAGGCCTTAGAGGGGAGGTAGACACTGAGGTTTATATGCAAAATCTGGTGCTGCTCTGCATAGAAACCAATCTGCTTCCAGGTTTTATGGTCAAATCTTAATTTGACAAGCTGACATTAGAAGCGGATTGGCTACCATACACAGCTGCACCAGATTTTGCACTCCACAGTTTTAGTAAATCAACCCCGTAGTCCTTAATGAGGGTCTTCTTAAACATCTCACTTTATTGGGATCCCTATGTAGGAAGAGAGGACAGAAAACACCCAATGTCAATTATTTTTTTCCTCCTTTTCTTTTATTTGAAGAAAGCTGAGTGGTGCCAACAGGGCCACCCACCGGAATTTGGGCCGGTTCACCAAGAACTGGCTAAAATTCATAGCGTGTGGACATCTTTAGTCCCAGTATTTAGAAAGTTGCCGGACTACTTTCTGCTGAAACAGGTAAAGGGTTTTACTAGGGTAAAACAGTGCCTGGGTGGGGAGGTCTATACCATTAAGATACAAGAGGGCAGTGCTGAAAGCTAAAAAGGAGTTATCCCCGCCCCCTCCTTTATAAGAGAACTATAACTGGCAATCTCTAAGGGCCCTTCGGACCTTCGACTAACCAATGATACCTGTCGACGTGGTCTAAGAGACACGTAGGGGGTGGTATCCCGGACTTTACGTCTATGATGAGACATGTCGTAAGTCGGGGTAGGCCAGTGTGGCGGATGGTGTGTGATTGTCCTACGTTCCGACCTAAGATGTGGTCAGGGAGGTCCCGTACGATCTGGTGGGGGACACGTTCCCGGGAATCTCTAACGGTCAATATCAAGAGAATATTTCCTCCCCCGCCCCTATTGAGGAAAAATCGAAAGTCGTGACGGGAGAACATAGAATTACCATATCTGGAGGGG
>BLSH010314446.1:87020-99758 GCA_018402905.1 Glandirana rugosa | reverse complement strand
AAAAAAATGATAAAAATTTTGTTTGGGTGCAGTGTACCATGACTGAGTAATTGTCATTTAAAGTGTGAGAGTGCTGAAAGCTGAAAATTGGTCTGGTAAGGAAGGGGGTGTAAGTGTCCTGTATGGAAGTGGTTAATGAGTTTGCAATGATTTCAGCATTTGCAAATTGCTCCATGCATGCTGCAAACAATGCAAACTCATTAAACAATGCACATTCAATAAAAGTTCATGTACTGTAAACTTTGCAGTATATGAAATTTCACTGAATGTGCACTGTTTAATGAGTTTGCAGCATGCATGGAGCAATTTGCAAATGCTGAAATCATTGCAAACTCATTAAACAATGCACATTCAGTGAAAGTTCATATACTGCAAAGTTTACAGTACATGAACTTTTATTGAATGTGGACTTTTTAATGAGTTTAGCACAGATCAATTTCTTGCAGTGGTATCATCATCATGATCTGTATATATTTGGTGCTTTATTTGTGATTGGCTTGGTCTGGCCAATACAAAAGTAATCGTTTGTTAATGTGTTGTACCTGCTGTCCTGACTCCTGGGTTCCCCTTGTGCTCCTCTGTCTCTCTCTTCTCCTCCTCCTGTCACACACAGACCCCGGAAGAAGATGCAGTGAGAAAGCCGCGTGGAGGAGGGTAGGCGGAGCCTACTTCAGTCTAATGATGTGCAGACAGTCACCGCCCACTTATGGGGACACTCCCCCCTACAGCCAAGCACACGCTGCTGCCCATAATGGATTTAGAAGCGCTGCGCTACAAGCCTATATTTGCGCGAGTGACGGCCACGGGAGACGGCCGCGGGAGGCTGCCGCAGAGCCGGGACTCGGGGGGGACAGGCTTTTTCTCGGTCGGGGACGGCAATTTTGCCGCCCCCCCGCAAAGTGCCGCCCTAGGCCTAGGCCTTGTTGGCCTAGGCCAAAACACAGCAGTGCTGTAGTGGCACAGATGGGCAGGGTAGTGGCACGGATGAGAACCGATGTGGTATGGATGAGCATTAATGAGGCACAAATGAGCCATGGATGGGGACGGATGAGCCACGGATGGGTGGGTGAGCATGGATGGCTGGGTGAGCATGGATGGATGGGTGAGCATGGATGGATGGGTGAGTGAGCATGGATGGATGAGTGAGCATGGATGGATGGCTGGTTGGAGGAGTATGGATTCGGTGAGGGTGGATGGATGGTGGGGGTGTATTGTGTCACTTAGCTGCGCTGTGGGCATTACACATTGCCCACAGCGCTGCAGAATGTCCTCCCTCCCCCCTCTCGCAAAGCACCGATCGGTGCAGAGAGGAGAGATCTGACGGTGCGATCACGTGGTAAAAGGCTGCTCACAGCGGCCATTCACCGCGATCCGTGATCGGTCGGGTCCCTTGGACCCGACGGTCATGGATGTTACCGTGTGCGCGCCCCAGGGGGGGGCGCGGGAAGCGCGCTTCTTGGACGTCAACAGACGTCCTCCCAGAGTTAAGCAACCGCCCTGTAGACGTCTTTTGTCTATAGGGCGGTTGTTAAGTGGTTAAAATAGCAAATTGCTGATTTTTAAATTATGAATACAACAAACATTTTACCCTTCTACACGCTTACAGGGATATTCTGTGGCGTAGAACAAACAAAAGCAAAAAAACAGACAACACCAGAATTCTCAGAAAACGTAGCCGCGCTCTTGAGCATCTGTGGCATAAGATCAAGCTCCAAGAAGACGTCAAACAATACAAATCTGTCCTTCTAAAATACTATTCCTGCCTCCAAACAGACCTACTTTATCACACTCATTAACACATTATCATCCAGTCCCCATCAACGCTTCACGACCTTTAACACTTTACTCTGTCCTCCACCCTCTAACTCACTCACTGCCCAGGAGATTGCCAATCACTTTAAGGCTTCATGCACACAGGACTTTAAAAAAACAGCCAAAAAACATCAGTAGCTTATCAGGGATGTTTTCAGCTTTTACCAGCGTTATATTACCGCCGTTTTTTCCCCGTTTTTAAAGGGCCAGCTTTTTTCAATTGGTCTAAAACGTCCAAAAACGTTGGAGGATTGACGTTTTTGAGCGTTTTTAAAGGGTTTGAACATTTTTACAGCTGAAAACAGTCCAAAAAAAACAAAAAAAACAAAACAAAAAAAAACAAAAAAAAAAAACCCTTCAGCTCGTGGATTTTTTTTTTACAGCTCAAAAACGTCACTGCTAAAAACAGTTGATAACAGCCTGTGTGTGGATGAACACATAGGATAACAGGATGGAGGGTTTATTGACTGTATAAAAAAATGTCTGCAGCTGAAAAAACAGTCAAAAAAACGTCCTGTGTGCATGAGGCCTAAAAATTAGATTGATACCATTCGTAAGGAGATCTCCAATGCGCAGAAACCACCCCCACTCAACACCCCATGTCCACAGATACAATCACTACTTTCTACATTCAACCCTGCCAGTATTAGCGAGGTTGCTAAACTTTTAGGCCTCATACACACGGACGTTTTGACGCCGGCGTTTTCTGGCGTTTTTTGCAGCTCTCCATGTTAGTCAATGGCGTTTTTGAGCTGTAGGTGGCGTCGGCGTTCGTGAGCAGAAAGTAGAACCCATGGCCATCGCGTTCTGAGGCTGTAACGTTTTGACGTTTTTTGACGCCGACGCCACAAAATGCCAACAAACGCCAACAAATGCCACCTAATATTGTACCGGCGTTTTCTGACACCGACGTTTTTAGGTTGAAAAATAGCAGAGGGATGATTTTTTAAAAAAAACGCCTATTGACGCCGACGCTCACCAACGCTCAAAAACGCCGAAAAACGTCGACTTTTTTTCCTTGACGTCGGACCCGACGTTTTGTTTATTTTTTTTTTAGATACGCCCGTGTGTAGGAGGCCTTATTGAACACCCATATAACCACCTGCCCCCTGGATCCTGCTCCCCCACTGACTCGATTCTACACTCTCTAAAAAACATTTTCAACCTTTCCCTCTCTTCTGGCATCTTCTCAAACTCTCTAAAACATGCACTAGTCACCCCATCTTTAAAAAGCCCTCACTGGATCCCACCAATATTTACAACCTACGCCCCATCTCCTTACTCCCCTTCTCCTCCAAACTCCATGAAAGACTGGTCTACAACTGACCGAGTGACCATCTGACCATGAACAAACTTCTTGATCCCCTAAGTGCTAGTTCACACTAGATGCAGTTCTGTGTGCTATTTTTCTGCAGTAAAATGCATACAGAGAGTCTTCCATGTATTCCAAAGGCTCTAGTTCACACCAGAGCAGTTTCTGGTGCAGAAAAAAAAAAAAAAAAGTAGAGCATGCTGCATTTTTTTCTGCACAGGTGTACTGGAACACAGCACAAATTGAATCAAAAACGCACTGGAACTGCGTGTGGTGTGAACTGTAAGCAAAAACTGATACGGAACGTCTCCAGAGTGCATTTTTATGTTGTAACTTGGCCCTAAAAACGCATGCAGTGTTTTCCATGTATACCAATGGCTCTAGTTCACACCAGTGCAGTCAGTTTCCGGTGCACAAAAAACAAAACAAAAAAAAAAGTAGAACATGCTGCATTTTTCTGCACAGAACTGTACTGGAACACAGCAAATTGTGTTCACACCACACGCAGTTCCGGTGCGTTTTTGATAAAATTTGCTATGTTCCAGTACAGTTCAGTGCAAAAAAAAAAAAAAAAAAAAAAATGCAGCATACTCTACATTTTTTCTGCACTGGAAACTGACTGCACTAGTGTGAACCACGGCAATTGGAATACATGGAAAAAACACTGTGCATGATTTTTGAGTGCAGGAAAAAAAAAAGCACACAGAACTGCATCTGGTCTGAACTAGCACTCAGTCCGGATTTCGCCCTTAACACTCCACAGAAACTGCTCTCCTTAAACTCACAAATGACCTACTAACTTCTAAAACCACGGACACTATTCGGTACTACTACTCCTGGACCGCTCTGCTGCCTTTGACACAGTGGACCACCCCCTCCTCAAAAAAACTCCACTCCTTTAGTCTCCTTGATTGTACTCTTGCTGGTTCTCATCCTACCTATCCCAGCGCTCCTTTAGTGTCACTTCCAACTCTACTTCCTCACAACTTCCCACAACCTGGCCCCAGCTACATCACCAACGGTCTCAAAATACCAACCAAATCAATCTCTTCGCTCCTCCCAAGACCTCCTGCTCTCTAGCTCCCCTGGTACCTCATCCCATGCTTGCCTCCAGGACTTCTCCAGAGCCTCTCCCATCCTCTGGAATGCTCTACCCCAATCTGTCCGACTTTCTCCTACTTTATCCACCTTCAGACGATCCCTGAAAACTCATCTCTTCAGAGAAGCCCATCTGGCACCCACCTAACAGTACATTTATCTTCTCCATCAGCACATCCCCCACAGTTATTAACCTCTTGATCTTCCCTCTTAGATTGTAAGATCTAACGAGCAGGGCCCTCTGATTCCTACTGTATTTACGTGTATTGTATTTGTACTGTCTACCCTCAAGTTGTAAAGTGCTGCGTAAACGGTTTGCGCTATATAAATCCTGTATAATAAATAATATACACAAGATAAAAAATGCACACGACATTACTTGTATTTTTTTTTTTACTGTTGCAAAACTAATGCTTTTCAGATAATTTCTAAAATGTATTTTATGGTCATCTGTATATGGGGAAATGAGCTGAGCCTACTTGATTAGAGATTAATTCCTGGCATATTATATATTTTTACATTGGTTCAGCTTGGCCCAGTATACAATACCTGGCCAATAACCCTGGAAGCTGGAGATCACCAGGTCTGACACCTGTGATCTCTATTTGCGACCAAGTCCAATGCTGAGCACCTGGCCTTCTGCATTCTGAACACAGGAGACTTGGATTGCTGTTACAGGGATGATCACTGCAACAACCATGTTTTGAATGGTCATGAATGAGTTACATTCACAACAGCCGCTATTTACTATTGTATGCTGTGATTGGCCCAGAGTTATCACATGGTATAGGGTGCTGTGATTGGCACAGATTCCATATGATAGCTGCGCTCCCCTTCCTCGGAAAAGGCAGGATGATGTACGTGATCCTGCCTGCCCGTGGCGCCCTGCAGCAGTAAAAATGTATAAGAATTGGTGAGATAATTTCAGTCAGCCTCACAAAAGGATACTTTCAATCAGGTAACACCTAAACTATATACTGCTAATAATCGTCACTGCTTCTTAGTCAGTCAATCGTTCGTATCCATACATGTGGAGATTGTAAAGTGAAGCCAATTCTTAAACGATAATCTTCCTTACAGCTGTGTGCATTTCTGGCTGCTCCCTTATGGTTCCCCACTTACCAGAGCAACGATCTTTGTGCACGGTCCTGCTCCTTGAGGTGAGCCGGAAACCCCTCTGGTCTTCCTCTTTATCCTCCTGTATGGTCTCTGCACCTGATCTCCTTTCAGATTTTTCCGCATGTAGCATAGAAATGACAAAGGAAAGCTACATAGTGTAAAACTGTAAATTTTATTTATACACGCCCCCTTCCCTTAAAATATGCTTACACGAAGTCAGATCAAAAAACGCCTTTATATAATACAGAGCATCCGTGTTGTATCACCTTGTGCGTCCTTCCTTACTCGCCTCCTATTGTTCCTTACAAAGGTTTACCGGACTGCGGTGGTAGGACTACAAGTGACTTAGTGTCACATAAGTTATTATATAGAAAAGCCATGTGGTCAAGCCCAAACGCGTTTCGATATTCCGTCTTTATCAATGGGCATGACCACACGGCACAGCTTGTATCTCTATATACGCATGCTGTTAACGTTAAGCCAAATCAGCTGTGATTGTGGGTGGTCACTCATTAAAGATTGATGCCGTCAGCCTTGCTTGTTTAAGCACAGAGTAACCATTCCCTAGGTTTTCTTTGTATCAATGGCTTACAGACGTTACATTTCTATAACAATGTATCTGCAAATACATGAATCCTCAATATGCCTCATTCAATCCTATATAACAGGCAATAGTTAAAACCCGCAAGATACACTTGCTAAAATATACAATGGTTTAAGATGTGACAATCCTTTTAAACTCCTCAATCCTTCATATAGATTATTTGGATTTACAGCCTAATTTTTTGGCTATTTACATATTACTCGTCCCTTGATCGGTCTCCTCTAGGGTTTCAGATTTTTTTATTTGAAATTATATTTATATATATAGCGCCAGCCCGCTGTCTGTGTCGTTAATCTAACAAAATGATTGTGTTCAAATCGTGTTAGACGTTCCACGTTTCCTCTTTAATGCAGACAGATGGACACAGACTTAAAGTAGGCACACCATTAGTCACCCATATAGAAAGCAGAACTAGATCAGATAAACTCATCTAACTAATAATAATAATAATAATCATAATGATGATAAAAAAGAAACTGGAAATAAAACCAGCAGACACAAAAAAAACGAAATCAATATTTTTTTATAAAAAATACCTTATTCTTAGGTTTTTTTTTAGGACAGAGGCATATTCTGATATTATTCCTCTCCTTTATGTAAGGATCGGATAATAAATAATTAGAACACCTTTTTGTGCTAATAAATAGTTTCAGGTACATTGGGGTGTTTATGGCCTGTCTTAAGGTGGATTTTTTATCTCACCTGCATACATAAAAGGATGCACTCTGACTGAGTATGACCGATCGTATAACTCCTATATATCTTTCCAATCTTATCCAAACGATCGTCAGTACCGAATGCATGTTTGTATTGCGATTTGGTATGAATTAGCATATGTTGTTAATAATACTTAGTAATTCAGATATTTTCTTACTAGAAGAAAATCTCTTTTTAAACTGATTTATTTCATTTAAAAGATTTTTTTCCCACAATGAACCCACAATGAGCTCTGTATTATATAAAGGAGTTTTTTGATCTGACTTCATGTAAGCATATGTTAAGGGAAAGGGGGCGTGTATAAATAAAATTTACAGTTTTACACTATGTAGCTTTCCTTTGTCGTTTCTATGCTACATGCGGAAAAATCTGAAAGGAGATCAGGCGCAGAAACCATACAGGAGAATAAAGAGGAAGACCAGAGGGGTTTCCGGCTCACCTCAAGGAGCAGGACCGTGGACAAAGATCGTTGCTCTGGTAAATGGGGAACCATAAGGGTCCTTTCACACACACACGGACCATTCATCAGTTTATCAGTTCATCCGTTTTTCATCAGTTTTTTTCATCCGTTTTTTCATCTGTGGTCATCAGTTTTTCATCAGTTTTTTTTACATTCACTACCAATGCAAAAACGGATGAAAAACTGACCGTTCGTCAGTTTACATCAGTTTTTCATCCGATCCATTTTTTTGACGGATGAAAAATAGGACATTCATCCGTTCAAAAAAAACGGATGCTTATGGAAGCGGATGAAAACGGATGCAAATACATGATCAGTTGTCATCCGTTTTTCCATAGAGATGCATTGATGTCCGTTTTTCATCCATCAACGGATGGATGAAAAACAGACAAACGGTCCGTGTGAGTGAAAGGACCCTAAGGGAGCAGCCAGAAATGCACACAGCTGCAAGGAAGATCATTTAAGAATTGGCTTCACTTTACAATCTCCACATGTATGGATACGAACAATTGACTAAGAAGCAGTGACTGCTGTTCACAATAGACTAAAGAACAGACTTTTAAAAAAACTTTATATGCACATATATGAGTACATATGGATGTTGAGGTTTATATGTATTATCTGAGATAAGTGTACATTCAATCACTCATCCTTTAATGCAAATTAGCGCGGCTAACTTTGACAGGAAGTGTACAGATTGTGTTAAATACATAACGTGTCAAAGTCCACTTTAATCAATTCACTCAGATATAGCTGCAGCCGTTATTTTATTCCTTTATGTGTAAATAAGTTATTAACTCTTCATTACTGTGTATATCTTCAGGATATGTAGAGAAGCACATGAAAGGACTAACACCTAAAACTCAAGGGATTATTTGTAACATTGAAGAGGAGCGCTGGGTATAGAGTTAATTGATCAATTACCTCCATTTAGAATATATACTGCTAATAACCAAATAAAAAAGGTCTGTGTCATGAGAGAATCCTGGGGAGGAGGCTAGTCATTAACTTTTGCTTTTGACAATGCTAGTTTACTGGCTGATATTTTGGTTTCAATTCTGACCTGGAGGAGGTATAGAGATAAGAAATTCCAACACTTTTGTGACCAGTTTACAATGCTTGTTTTGGGTCAGTTCCACAAAACTCAGACAGACAAAGCCAAGCTACCAGCAATCCCAAAAAGGAGGAATGCAGTGGCAGACACCCCCCCCCCCCCCATGTTGATCTTATGCACACCGATTGTTGTGAATGTCATTACTACAAGAGAAAAGCCAAGCTTGCATGCATATTCAGCAACTATGGTTACCATGTGCACAGAATTTCCAACCATGTAGAAAAACTAAATCTGGAATGTTTATGTAGCCAGTGCCCCCTTGGGGGTTGCTGAAAGTTGTGGTTCATCTGATCACACTGCCCTCAGTCTCACTTTTTCCTCACATCCGAAGTCACGGTTTTTGTGTTTTTATTAGGGGATTTGAACTTGGATGGTGTAGGGATGATTATGGGATGCCCAAGGATCAAACAGTACTTAATTGGGACCTCTATATACACATCACAGTATATGCACTTGTCTTCACTCCAGCACTGACTTTCTGAACATTACACTCTTTCTACCTCTTTCCAGCACAATCACTTGGTTCCGGCCTAGCTAGCACATGGTGAGGCCTGCTATAGTTGAAGAAAGACCTCCAGACCACCCATTACAGGCAGGGACCAATGTCCCCCAAAGTGTAGCAAAGTACAATGTGCTAGCGAGTGTGATGGACTACAACTCCCAGCCCATCTTCCTCCAGGCCCTGCCAGCTCTTATAGCTGCAACAACCTCCGCCACAGCAACACCAAAATACCACACTGGCTTCTGCATTCTTCCCAGACTGTCTCTCACCCCAATCTGCTCCGGCATCCTCTAGTATCCCAGGGTGTGTTGCTCACCCACTCCCAACACTTGTAGTTCCTCACTGAAGGTCTCTTACCGATAATGCCCTCTCTCTCGCTGTCCTTTCCGCTCTGCCTTGTGCCTCCAATCCAGGATCTCTCTCCTCTCGGCTGCACCCGAGCACTCCAGGCCTGGGCCCTAGGCCGTGACAGCCTCCACACTATCACATCTCCAAACTTCCACCCGAACTCTCATCCCAGACTGGGCTGGCCCCTGGGTATTTGAGAAGGCCTACCCCCTGCCAATCCAGATTGGGGATTGGTCAGGGATCCTCAGAATACTCCAGGTGGCTACACCTCCCCTCCCGCCTCTTTCCAGAAAACACCAGAAGCTTCTGGAAAGAATTGGGGAGGTCCTGGTGACACCACCTGTGAATCACCCAGCCCTACCCTGAGTCACTCCCAGCCCAGAATCAAAACAAACAAACAATCATGCCTGCACACAAGTCAGGCCTGACAAAAATTTACCTCACCTGTACAAAAACCTCTATAAGCACCTACTTATGGTAGAGGGCGCTGCATTTAATAACTAGAAGATTTCCGCTCACTTCCTGTTGTGCTATGTACAGGAAAAAAGGAGGAAGGGGGGAAAACCCCATCAATGTGGCCACCACCAGTAATGGAACAGAACATGCAACTCTTCCACACTCTACCCAAAAACTTTCTAGATGTCCACTTTACGCCTTTTTAAATTCAGAATTTGTAAAACAAAGGGAGTGATTTACTAAAACCAGAGCGAGCAAAATCTCAAAATCACAAATTAAACATAAATGCAAACCAGAATACATATACAGTGAAATTATTGCAAACAGGGGTCTGCTGTGCTCACATAAAAGCCTGCTGGATGTATGTGGTGTCTAAACAGCGCCAACCCTGTATTGGTGACACCAATTATATAACTCTCCCAAAATCACAACTATATAGACAAAAAAAGTCAGTTATAGTCCATAAACAAATTAGTGCAATATCAAATAGTGTCCTTGTAATCTTTAAAAAAGACAAAGTGCTTTAAGGTGCTCTCCAGTGCGCCACACGGAATCAGTGCAAATGGTGCCAAGTGCCAAGAACCCTCTTGTGCCCCCACTCACCAGAAAATATGGACCTACTGCTTTTCAGTCAGAAGGTCAAAAAAAGCTTAGGTACTGGTGAGGGTAAGGGTGATTCTTGACTAGGCAGACTGAAGAAAATGAACCGACTTGTAACCAGCATGATAGATCGATTCTCTTGTTCCTGCGCTAGATGGAAAGATTTTACATGTGACTGTGAGGGACGGAAGTTGATGTCTCCTGGATTGCTTCCTATAGGTTCCTGTGGAGGAATGGGCGGCAATACCTGAGATAAATTGCTTGTGATGGACTGTAACTTACGTCCGTGATGACTCTCTATTCTCAGAGCGAAACGCGTTGACGTCATATCTGGTCCGTCACAGCCGTTCACGTCACATCCGCCAGCGGTGGGAGCGAGCTGGTGGAACGCACGCTAGTCTCCACGCCACACCGGTGTATGATTTCTTCATGCTGTTTATTCATTAGCATCTTGTAAGTAGCTTCAATTATGCGCAATAAATAGCAATTTTATACAGTTTGCACTATGAATATCCCTTTGTCTTTTTGAGCCACCGTGGATCGATCTATCATGCTGGTTACAAGTCGGTTCATTTTCTTCAGTCTGCCTGGTCAAGAATCACCCTTACACTCACCAGTACCTAAGCTTTTTTGACCTTCTGACTGAAAGCAGTAGGTCCATATTTTCTGATGAGTGGGTGGCACTTGGCACTGATTTGTGTGGAGCACTGGAGAGCACCTTAAAGCACTTTGTCACTTTTAAAGATTACAAGGACACGATTTGATATTGCACTAATTTGTTTATGCACTGCAGAGTAACCAATCAGCTTCCAGGTTTTAATTGTCAAAGCTTAAATTGATACTAAACCCACAACAGTAAGATCAGTCTGTATATGCAGTAAAGCATGCTGGTTATACTCACTGTGGAACCCAAGGAGTTAATCCTTTGCATGGTGTAAAAAGGCTGTTTGATCCTGTCTTCTCTGAACCTCCCTTTCTTCCACAGACCCCAATCCATCCCCTGATAGTAAAGAGCCTTGGGGGCAAGCTGCACATGCTTAGTTTGGTGTGTATTGCTAGAGGGTTTTTTTTCTTGGGAGAGTGCATGTGATCAGCACAGGGCCAATCAGCACTGTCCAGACAGAGGGTCAGGGGACATGCAGCCTCATAGGACAATCAGGGCAGAATGAAAAGTCCTCCTACAAGCTTTAACAAGTGCTCGGCTGATAGCAGTCTTGTGACTTATATATACGGTTGATGAGAAAAAGGTGTTTAGAAGTTTATTTTTACTAAAATGATTGCATTGCCATGTTCTGTGTACTGTGGAAGACCGGATATAGTGAATGCAGGGTCCTGTGCACAGCTGCACCAGTTTAACAAAATATCCCTCAAAGTGTCCTATATTTATGCTATAAAGCAATTTGTGCCCCTTAACATACTACATGGAAATGGTTTTAGCTCCCAGCAAACAGGGAGCGGAGGCCTTATGTTCTCTCTAAAAGTCACGTATCTCTTGTTCTCATTTTGTATTACATAATCTACAAGGAAAAACACTTTAAAATATTGACATATAGAAAGCTCCCCAGGGTTTCACTCACCTCCTGCAGTGTTTTCTTAGCACGGAGAAGTATTTCAGGATACACATCCTTGTATTCCTTCACCACATTCTTTATGATATCTGTAAAGAAAACAAAGTTTAGCACAGTAAATGTAATCCAAAGCTTATCTTCCATAATGCAGTGCAAGCTTTTCCTGGTCTACTACAAAAAAGATGAGATGTTGGAGGGAGGTCATAAGACATGTTAAAAATTGGTACAGGATCATATACGGTACTTGTCGTTTTAGACAAAATCGGCATATGTAGCCGAGATGGACAGGATACTGTCCGATTCTGATACCCATGTCTCTCTGGCTCATGATCCTACAGCTAAATTTAAAAAAAGGATCTGGTTAACCTGATCAATGATGGATTTGGGAAGGGTTTACTTAATAGAAAGGAGAAAGCCTTTCTGGTTCTGGTTGCACCTCGTGTGCCAATCATGTATTACCTTCCCAAGATCCACAAGGTTCAGGTTAATCCCCCCAGGGAGGCCCTTCATTAGCAGGCTTATCCTACATTAAAGATTCAGCCCAGGTCATCAGATCTCTAAAATGGGATTAGGTGGAGGGAGGGCTACATTCTGGTGACAGCAGATGTGGCCCCCCTCTACACCATAATCTCACATTCCGATGGATTTGAAGCTGTCAGTACCTTTTTAGAAAGGGATTCTGAATTAGACCCTGGTCAGAGAGAGTTTGTCCTGAATATTCTCCTGTTTGAGAGAGACTGGTCCCAGATTAAGTCTTAGGGAAAGATTTTTCCATGACTGTCGAAGTTTAGGTAGCCTTACACTCTAATACCACATCTCCCCCCGGTGTAGACGACAGTGGTCTTACATCGGGAGGGAGGTGGATTAGGGTAAAATCTCTAGACTACTGGACCCGACTTAGAAATTACATCCTATTCGGACGATTACTTCCCGGAGGGACCCCCCTAATTGGACTTGGAACACCTAGAACCCTTCCATTATGTACTAACCGTGTGCTCCACGTTGGTCTTGGTCTTTCCGAAAGAGGA
>BLSH010314446.1:14246-24490 GCA_018402905.1 Glandirana rugosa | reverse complement strand
GCAAGACAGGAGAATAGTGGTACAGTCCGAGTTGGCAACTGGCAGGCGGTGCGGTACAACGGGATCAGGCAAACGGATGGTCGGGTTCAGGCAGGGTCGGTAACGTGCTGGCAACAGAAGTACAGGAGGAGCAGGCAAGCGGGTGGTCGTAAACAAGCCGGGGTCAGATGCAGGCAGATATCAACAGGTCCGAGGGATAAGCCGGGGTCACAGGAACAGGAAGTCACACAGAAGTAGTCACCGGGGGGTCGCTGGTGTAGGAAACGCTGTAGAGCGGACAGCACTGGCCACCAGGCTCTGCAGATTGAAATAGAGCCGCCAGGCGCCGTTTCCGGCGCGTGCGCGCGCACGGGCGCGCGCGAACGCGCACGGGCGCGCGCGAACGCGCACAGGCGCGCGCACCACCGCGGAAAGGCTAGGGAACAGTCTTTTCCTGACATCTCCATACAGCTGGTGGTGATGATGATGGCAGACCTGTGAGCTCTACCGCCTCCTCCTCTTCCACCACCTCCATGCCCTCCTCTGCAGAATTGTCCTATGAACATCAGGTACCTGCTAAGCGTTCAAAGGGCTATTCCATGAGTCAGGCTAAAAGGTGCCATGCAGTGCTTCAGCTGGTGTGTCTAGGGGACAGGAACCACACAGGACCAGAGATTCTTACAGCTCTGCAGGGACAGACCCAGAGGTGGTTCACACCACGCCAGCTGGAGCCAGGAATGGTGGTGTGCAATAATAGCTCAAACCTCCTGTCCGCCCTTAGACAGGGAAAGTTGACACATGTGCCATGCCTGGCACATGTCCTCAATTTGGTGGTGCAGCGTTTCCTAAATACGTACCCAGGGTTGCAAGATGTGCTAAAGCTGGCCAGAAGAGTCTGTAGCCATTTCAGGCGATCATACACAGCCAGTGCTTGGTTGGCTGAAATTCAGCGGAAATGCCACTTGCCCGTAAACCGCCTAATTTGTGACATGCCCACCAGGTGGAACTTGACTTTAGCAATGCTACAGCAGCTATACATGCAGCAGAGGGCCGTCAACGTGTACCTGTGCGAATACGGCATGACGACAGGCTCAGGCCACCTCTGCTTTTTTTTCCCACGCTGATCAATGGCTGATCATTAAGGATGCATGCACTGTACTGTCACTATTTGAGGAGGCCACAAGGATGGTGAGCCGTGACAGAGCATGCATCAGTGGCACAATCCCTGTTGTGTTCCTGCTGGAGCAGACTCTGCATGTCATTATGGACAGGGCACTGGAGGCAGAGCAGCAGGAGGAAGAGGAGGACTTCCTTTCCTCTCAAGGCCCACTTTATCAAGACACCATCATTCCTATGTCCCAGAACACACAGGAGGAGAGAGGGGAGGAGGATGAGGAGGAGGATTCTGGCACTTTCGCAAGCTTCAAAGAAGAGGAAGACATGCGTCAATCTGTAAGCGATGGCTTTCCAACCCCAGGACCCTTGGGAGTAGTACGTGGCTGGGAGGAGGAAGTTCCAGATGCTGTCATCCTGAGTGACCCCGAGGAATCTGCTTCTCAAGCCTGTGCAAATTTGAGGCGCATGGGCAACCTCATGCTTCAAAGCCTGTGAAAGGACCCAAGAATACGTGGTATAAAGGAGAATGACCATTACTGGTTGGCAATCCTTCTTGACCACCATTATAAGGGTAAGGTCTCGGAACTCATCCCGTCCCCACAGAGAGTGCAGAAGATAAAATCACTTGAGGACACGTTAAAGAGGATTTTATTGAACGTTTTTCCCGACTCCAATAAGTCACAGTGTCGTGGAAAATGTTCTTTTGAATCTTCTGTTGGTCAAGATAGGAGCATTGGAGAAGGTGTCCACCTCAGTGAGGCATTTCGTAATTTTTTTAGTCCTCGCCACCCAGGCCTGTCAGCTTCCACATCCCATCGGCAGTGTCTGCATCACATGGTGGACGATTACCTCGGGACCAAAACAGAGATGGAGAGCTTTCCTGCTGACGATCCACTGGCTTACTGGGTCATGAGAATAGACCACTGGCCAGAACTTGCCCAGTATGCTATTGAGTTGTTGGACTGCCCTGCATCCAGTGTGCTTTCAGAACAGGCATTCAGTGCTGCAGGAGGGTTTGTGACTGATCATAGAACGCATCTGTCCACAGATTCCGTGGACCGTTTGACTTTCATAAAAATGAATCAGTCATAGATTACCAGCTATGAAGCCCCTGATGCCGATGTCACCGATTGAGTTTTTTTTGGGATGTGAAATCTCTGCAGGACTTTGAAGCTGGACCAGGCTGGCGCCCTCTTACCCTCCTCTCCCTCAACTGTTGTCATTAGGTTACCAGGACCTAATCTTTTTTTACTTATTCCAACACACTAACACCGTAGCTCCCACTCCAATTCCCTCCTTCTTCGAGGCTGCCTAGCTTTGAGTGTGTTCAATAATTTCATCAGGAACAATGTTTTTGGTATAGGTTTAATGGGCACAATTAACTCCCAAAGACCATTTTTTCAGCACCTGTTTGACAAGTGCATATCATTGCAATTTTTTGGCCTCCATCAATAGCACCTCTATAGGGTTACGGTGGGAAGGCGCCACCAACACCCAAAGACCAATTTTTCTGCACCTGTTTGACAGGTGCATATCATTGCAATTTTATTACAGAAAGGCCAATTCTTGCCTTCATGAAGAGCACCTCTATAGGGTTATGGTGTGAAGGCACCACCAACACCCAAAGCCCAATTTTTACGCACCCGTTACTTCTATCCAAAGTCAAAGTGACACCAGAATTTATCCAAAAAATCTCTAATCTTGTTCCCAGTGCACTAAATTGTGGACTCATCATACACACTGGAAAATAAAGGCAGCTTGCAGGGAAAATGTCTTTTTTTTGGCTTTATAAATGCAATTATTGCTGCAGATGTTCTAGACATGGTACAGATCTGCCACTTTACAGGTAGACTAAGGGACCCCCCATGCACTATATTGGAAGGAATTTTTCATGTTTATGCTTTCACTTTAAAAATCAAAAAAATACTGCTCATTTAAAAAAATGAAGTTTTTCAAAAACTTTTTTTTTCATTGATACATGTCCCCCAGGGCAGGACCCAGACCCCTATAACCATTGTATGCCCAATCTCTTGCATATAAGCCTTCAAAATGGGCACTTTTGATTTCCGAAGTTTGGGTCCCATTGACGTTAATGGGGTTTGTTATTCGGGTCCGAACTTTCGCTGTGTTCGGACGTTCTGGTGCGAACCGAACAGGGGTCAGTGCATCCCATCCCTATTCACTATTTCCGAGTATACCACCTGATAAAAGCTTTGAAGGAAAGGGCCTTTGTGATGAATAGAGTTAAATACTGATTTAGGTTTAAAATGTGTATGTTGGGTAGGCGGGGAAGTGGACGGGTGTTGAGTGAACAAAACTAAATCTTCATCATCACTCAAAAAAAGGTTCCTCTAACAGTTGTTGACCCTCAATGTCTAAAGAGGTCTTGGACGTATTTTCTGAATCTATCATATCAGCAGTCACATGGGGATTTTTGAGAGATTGTATGGAGAAATGGCATTTAAGTGTGAGATTCCGGATGAACAATTTGAGATCTTTGTATATGGTGAATGAATTAAGTGGGGCAGATGGAGCAAAATTGAGACCCCAATGAAGTAAAGATGTTTCAGAAGCAATGAGTATGTGTGAAGATAAATTGAAAATCTTTATGGTATTTTGAGTTTGACTCTTGAGAGTGTCTGTGTTTTCCCCCTCGCTTTCCTCTGTGTCAAACTTTCTTTTGGCCTGGGATTTGTGGCCTGTCAGCAAGGAGGGGTTGTACTAAACAAATACTTTGTTTGGAGGTAGTTGCCACAGCAATCAAATTAAGGTCCTCTGACTCCAGAGGACTAGGGAGGGAAGGGGGAAGGGAAGATAGAGAGCTAGTGGTGGTCTGTGAGGACCTGAGTTTACTGGGAAAACATTATTATGTTGTTTCGCATTACCAGATGCTGTTGGTGGTTTAGGATCAGTACGTTTCTTACCTTGGCTGATCAATGTTCTAGTATCTGTAGGTTGTTTAGCCTTGGTGATGGTAGCGGTGGGGCATTTTTGCCGGCTGAGGGGACCAGTTTTATTAGAGCTCTGTTGAGGGGCAGGGACAGAAATACAGATTCTAGTGTTGGAGAAAAGAGGGACACTGTGTCTGACCTTTGGACCTGCATGTTTGTTTCCGGACATAGATTTACATGGGTTTGGAATGGAAGGGCCAGTTTGGACAGATAATAAGGAAGGAATAAGTGAACAGGGCTTTTTCCAATTGAAAACCCTCTTAAAATTATAATCATCTAAGTCCCTAGGACTTTACCTAATTTTGTCATGAGTAATGTGTCTTCGTTTTTCTTGGTATGTCTTTTGTGGATAACCACTGATCTGGAAGATGGGTGGTGAGGGATAGTAGGCAGAAATATGTTTTTCAGAGTGTCCATGCACTGTGTATATTTTATGTCACGCTGTTGGATAATAATTTGAATCCATTTCTGGGTGCAAAATTCTGAAGGCTGTGACCACTCTGAGGCTAATTCCTCAGACAGAAAGCAACAGGTTTTTAATATTCTAAAACCTCGAGGTCAGATTTTGCAAGATACATAATGTGACAAAAAGAACTTATCCCTCCAATGATGGTTGGCAGAATTTATGAGATTCTCAATTTTCCTGAAATGATGGGTGCATTCGGAGGTAAGAGCTGGGTATAACTGAACAGAAGGTGCAAAGAAGCTGTGTGGGAAGAGCATGTATAGCCCCTACGCAGTGGGGTCTCCAGCTTATATATATATATATCACCTAACTTCACTCTATACCACCTTAACCTGCGCTGCTTGTCCGACTGGGGGAGGGGGATGTGCCAGATATAGGATCTGCCCTGGGTGCCAATTTAGAAAACCATTTATCATTTTCCTTCCACTTCACAATTATGTGCCACTTTGTGTCAGCCTATCCCAATTAAATACATATATATATATATATATATATACAGTATCTCACAAAAGTGAGTACACCCCTCTCACATTTTTGTAAATATTTTATTATATCTTTTCATGTGACAACATTGAAGAAATTAGACTGTGCTACAATGTAAAGTAGTGAGTGTACAGCTTGTATAACAGTGTAAATTCGCTGTCCCCTCAAAATAACCCAACACACAGCGATTAATGTTGAAACCGTTGGCAACAAAAGTGAGTACAAGCTGTACACTCACTACTTTACATTGTAGCAAAGTGTCATTTCTTCAGTGTTGTCACATGAAAAGATATAATAAAATATTTACAAAAATGTGAGGGGTGTACTCACTTTTGTGAGATACTGTATATATACTTGTAATTTTCCATATTTTGTCATGTTACAACCAAAAAAGGTAAATGTATTTTATTGGGATTTTATGTGATAGACTGACACAAAGTGGCACATAATTGTGAAGTGGAAGGAAAATGATAAATGTTTTTCGAAATTGGCACCCAGGGCAGATCCTATATCTGTAACATCCTCCTCCCCCTGTCGGACAAGCAGCGCAGGTTAAGGTGATATAGAGCGAGGTTAGGTGATATACAGTAGTGCCAGGTTAGGGGATATACAGTAGTACCAGGTTAGGTGATATACAGTAGTGCCAGGTAAGGGGATATACAGTAGTACCAGGTTAGGTGATATACAGCAGTGCCAGGTTAGGGGATATACAGTAGTACCAGGTTAGGTGATATACAGTAATGTCAGGTTAGGGGATATATATCAGTACCAGGTTAGGGGATATACAACAGTACCAGGTTAGGGGATATACAGTAGTGCCAGGTTAGGGGATATACAGTAGTTCCAGGTTAGGGGATACACAGTAGTGCCAGGTTAGGGGATATACAGTAGTGCCAGGTTAGGAGATATACAGTAGTGCCAGGTTAGGTTATACACAGTAGTGCCAGGTTAGGGGATATACAGTAGTGTGGGTTAGGGGATATACAGTAGTGCCAGGTTATGGGATATACAGTAGTGCCAGGTTAGGTGATATAGTACCAGGTTAGGAGATATACAGTAGTGCCATGTTAGGGGATATACAGCAATGCCTGGTTAGGAGATATACAGTAGTGCCAGGTTAGGTGATACACAGTAGTGCCAGGTTAGGGGATATAGAGTAGTGCCAGGTTCGAGGATATACAGTAGTGCCAGGTTAGGTGATAAACAGCAGTACCAGGTTAGGGGATATAAAGTAGTGCTGGGTTAGGGGATATACAGTAGCACCAGGTTAAGGGATACACAGTAGTGTCAGGTTAAGGGATATACAGTAGTGCCAGGTTAGGGGATATACAGTAGTGCCGGGTTAGGGGATATACAGTAGCGTCAGGTTAAGGGATACACAGTAGTGTCAGGTTAAGGGATATACAGTAGTGCCAGGTTAGGAGATATACAGTAGAGCCAATTTAGGTGATACACAGTAGTGCCAGGTTAGGTGATATACAGTAGTGCCAGGTTAGGGGATATACAGTAGTGGCAGGTTAGGGGATATAGTACCAGGTTAGGAGATATACAGTAGTGCCAGGTTGGGGATATAGAGCCAGAGTAAATATATGACAACATGAATAGATAAGAGAATGCTGGCCCTGTACCCCTCTTCCTCCATCACCTGCACTAAAGATATGAACACATGGCTGTCCCTGCTGCTGCAGAACTTCCTTCTCCCCCTCCCTGAAGTAAACATAAAGAAAAAAAATGCACATGCTGAGATATGGCTCTGTTTTCTTCTTCTTCCAGGAACTGAAGTCAAAATGTGGCAGGAGGGGAAGAGGGAGGGGCTGCAGCATGGACAAAGCATTATTGGCTAACAACACTGAGATGGGATATCCCCCCTCCCTTTGATGGTCAGGAGTTGGGACACTGAAACAATGTCATCCAGCCCTGCATCTGCTGTGTGCCCTTCTACAAACATTACAGGTTGGAGATATACAGGAACGGGCTTAGGGGTGGAAGCGCTGCTGCAGCTGGCTCTTTCTGCTGTCATTATGACAAGCTGGAGACCCGGGCTGCAAACTGAACAACAGGACAGGGAGGATGATCAGCAACTACAGAGTGATGGCCTGTGTTTCTCTCCCCCAGCAGCTGAGAACCTGCAGGAGGGGGAGGGAGAGACACACAGAGCATCGCTCTGTAATTGCTGTGCCAATCATTTTAGTTAGGGGGGCATGGGGGGGGGCGGCACAGTACAATGTTGGGGGGGCCAGGGCCCTCTCTGGCCCCACCCTAGTGGCGCCATTGATGAATAAGCTCTATAACATGACACAATAAAAGTGACAATCGCAGCACAACATTTTCTTCTTAGAATATGAATGTAATAGAAGGGTATCAGTTGGTGCAGATAATGTTCACTTAGTAATACAGAGGGGATAACAGTGGGCATGGAGTATTAAAAAGCTGGCTCATAATGAAGAGTCCATGAACAAGTCCTAAATGTCTCAAAAATCAGCTTCACAGGGCAGCTCGGTGTGAAGATAAGAAGATTATTCTGGAGACAGTGAAAGAGAAGAAACACAAGCGCCTCTAAGTGTAGCTGTTAGAAATACCTTTAATGGCACACGGGTATAAAAATACTCACAAACAAGTATGTTGAGTTGGCCTTGCAGTGTAAGTCACTGCACACTGTAATGGCTGTCATGCTGTCCGGAAGGAGGTGGATGGTTAGCCTTAGCATCAGCCTGCATCCTGGACCGGTCAGCGCCAGCACAGAGAGAACCCCCATCCTGAGAGAGCCCCACTCAGAGGACAGAGAGTTCCAGCACAACCTTGGGTTTTGAGATCCGTAAGGGATGGAGACATAAAAGGAAAATGTCACTTGTCATGGCCTGCAACAGAGACTTTTAGGCTAGGTTCACATTTATGTGGTTGCCGTTGATGCGGTTTTCCATCCCATTCTGCAGTGCATTTTGTGTTTTAGAACATGCAATTTTAATGCGCTTTGCATGCAGTTTTCATGTATTTTGTTTTTCTCTTTGACAAACTGTGAATAGCTGGTTGTTAAGGATCAGGTTGGTAAGCCGGCCGTCACGTCTTTTACAACCGATGAGTCATTAGCTGTCAGCAGGGTTGCCCGCTGACAGCTGAATGTAAAAACAAGATTTTCTGGCATTACAAAAAATCAGGAAAAAAACATTGTGGGGTCCCCCCCAACAAATACCATGGCATGGTATGGATTTTGAGAGGAACCCCATGGCAAAATGTTAAAAAAATGGCGTGCCCCCCCCAAAATCCATACCAGACCCTTATTGGTTCATGCAGCCCAGCGGGTCAGGAAAGGGAGGGGATGAGCGAGCGCCGCGCCCCCCCTACCCTCCTGAATCATACCAGGCCATATGCCCTCAACATGCTGGCTTTTATTGATGGGGACAAGGACTTCTTCCCCACAACCCTGGCCAGTGGTTGTGGAGGATCCCCACTCATGTGAATGAGTGTGGGGTACATAGTATCCCTACTCATTCGCCAAAAAAAAGTGTATTGTAAAAAATGACAGTAGCCTGTTTTTGACAAGTCCTTTATTTAAAAAACAAAAATAAAAAAACATGTCCCCCACTGTAGGTCCATTGTCAATCACAGCGGCCCACTGCCGAACCAAAAAAAGGAAAACAAAAAAAAGGTCCACTCTCACGGATGGCTTCCGCCGTCTGACAGTTCTGAAATGAGTAAGGAGTGGGGTCACCTGCTTAAATTACTGGGTGGCCCCCTTATGACATCATCGGCCAGTGGCATGCCAAGCATAGCATGGCCAGGAAACCATGTTAAATGAACTGTAATGCATTTCTGCAAACTGCAAAACTCACTAAAAACGCATAGGTGTGAACCTAGCCTTAGCTTGGGGTTCACCCTGAAGACACCAGTGCTGGAAAAATGCCTCTGAAGGACTTATGATTGCTGGACTGCACTCTTCCAGGCATGCCAGGACAGCACACAAGCCTGTAGTTATAGTTAGGGAAGTAGGAAGGAATAATGCCTTGTATGTTGGACTGTGAACTGTTTATTTTTGCATTTTTTCTAAGTAAAGAATTAAAACGTTTTCATTGCCTGATTTGATGTCATTAACCACTTCAGCTCTGGAAGGTTTTACCCCCTGACCAGGCAATTTTCTGCTATTCAGCAGCACTGTACCCAAACAAAATGTATATATTTTTTTCACACAAATAGAGCTTTCTTTTGATTGCATTTGATCACCATTGGGTTTTTCATTTTTTTGTGCTATAAACGAAAAAGTCTGAGAATTTCGGGAAAAAAATCCAATATTTTTTTTGCTTTTGGCCATAAAACATATCCAACAAAAAAAAATCTAATTTCTTCATAAATTTTGGAAAAAATGTATTGTACTACAAGTCTTTGGTAAAGAAATACTGTATCCCAATAAGTGTATATTTGCATGAAGGTTATAGCGCCTACAAACTATGGGATATATACTGGAATTCCTATTTTATTATACTACTAATAGTGACAACTTACAGTATAATGGGATGCCATATAATGCCATATCTCCCAACTGAGATATGAATGAGGGACACCTATTAGGAAATGTATGTAAGCATAAGACACCTTTCCATGCCCCAAAAATGATTGGTTAAACCCACAAGTGTTTTACAGATGCAGCGATTTAGAAATTGGATGAAAGGCTTCGCACTGTAAAACACTTTTGGATAGATACGTAGTGCATTTTATATACAGCTATATAAATCAGCCCAAAGTAAGGGACAAATGAGGAGGAAAGAGGGACAGATGGACTATGTTCAAAATGAGGGACAGTCCCTCGAAATCAGGAACAGTTGGGAGCTATGGACTGTGATAGTACGGTGGGCAATCTGAAAATAACTGACGCTGGGGGGAACTGACTAACTGCCACTGACATCACTGGCAGCTTTTAAAGATACAATTGTGCGTTTATATCCCAATAATATATGAATTTTATGAAATTTTGGATAAATCATGTATTTATAATTTTATGTTATGTATGCATATCAGCTCTCATTTAATATTTTTTTTATTTCCGTAAATGCATTATGTTTTTTACATGTACCTTCATGAATAAAGCATTCATTTCTCTTCCGTTCACTGACAGACACAGCCTTCTTATGACACATGGGGTTATGCTCATCCTACTAGGAGTAGACTAGGCAAATACAAACAAAAGCGTAGGTTGGCCCCTAGTGTCAGGTATCGAGGGTTGACAAGGACTAAAGCTCCCTGACAGGGAGTAAAAC
>BLSH010314417.1:162196-177657 GCA_018402905.1 Glandirana rugosa | reverse complement strand
TGTCCCTGTGCTAAAGACACTGGCTGGGAAGGGGTTAACGTCTAGGGCGCTCAAAGTGTTGATTGTGTGCCGAATCATGTTTGCCAAATGTAATATGTGCTATTTTTTAACTAAGCGTTGTGCTGGTTTTTACTCCCAGCTTTGCTTGGAGAAAAAAAAGGCACATCGCTGCTGTCTGTAGAGAGCAGTGTTGCTTACCCACACAGGACTCCCTTCCTATTGATTGGTGTGTATTCCCAGCTCTGCTGATCCACTGGTTTTCTGATCCTCTCTGGTCCTTGCACAGTCCTCTCGATTCAGTCCCCACTTACCTTCCACTATAGCGTTCACATGTTGCACACAACATGTGCTGTCTGCAGGTTGCTCCGGACCCCACTCACCTTCCTGCTGCTCTTTTCTGCACACCAGTTGTGACGTCTGCACCAGACACTCCCAGAATATATACACATGAACTGGAAGTAATTGCTAATGTCTTTCTGGTTCGCTGGTTGGTTTCCCAGTGCATCCTGGGATATCATACCTGCAATACCTCCGAAACAACAAAGTGAGGCTAACTCTGAATAATAACCCCTCAAAAGCTGCAGGTGCTGTTAGCGAATGTTCTCATAGACTTCTGTGGACACTTTGAAGCACCAAGAGAGCGACATGGGGTATAACTTTTGAAGCAAAGCATGCGCAACATGTAACCATTTTCTTTAGTGGCATGGGATTTGATTGGCGTTCAGAACGCTTTATCCATCGCCCACCATATTGTCGATTGATGGGCGGGCAGTGGCTCTCTCGTTCTGGGATGACCTCATATAACTGTCCCACTCTTGCCATGCTTGCACACCCGCCGGTGGTGCACTCTGTCCCTGGGACATGGCGCATCACCAATCTGTCCAATCACAACTGATCACCAATCAGTGGCATTTCCTCACAGGGGAGATCTGCACTGATCATCTTCAGCGCACATCAGTGAAAGAATAATTTTACTTATTTACAAAGTTCCTTGTTTTTTTTTGTTGCAAAAAATAGAAAACCAGTGGTGATTAAATACCACCAAAGGCAAGCTCTATCTGACTCCAAAAAAAAATGGTAAAATTGTCATATGGGTACAGCGTAGCATGACTGTGCAATTGTTGTTCAAAGTGTGACCAAGCTGAAAATTGGCCTGGGCAGGAAGGGGGTAAAGTGCTCAGTATTAAAAAAAGTGTGTCCAATGCCACGTTTTGGAACAACTGTAAGGTTGAGTTCACACCGCAGCTCACAGCAGGAGTCCGGTGCGTCTTCATTCACCGTTTTCAGATCCAAATTTTTGTGGTCCGCACCAAAATCATATTGCATGGGTGTTCATATCCTTGTAATCTGATTCCTGTCCGATTTGATAGTCCGCACTGCGATATGCGAACCAATCTGGGGGGGGGTCATTAACTTTTTATTGACGCCCGCAGTGGTTCGCATAGGGCAGTGTGACATGCGATGCCGGAACTGGCACTGGAATCACGTGGGTTGAACCGGCCATTAGTCTGAGTCTCGGTTAACACTGGTGCGATTCATGTGCGGGTTCCTGAATCGCATGTCACCCGCCGGCGGTTCACACTGCCCTATGCAAACCGCTGCGAGTGTCAATAGAAATTTAGATTCCCCCCCCCCCCCCAGATCAGTTTGCAGAACGCAGTGCGAACTGTGGAATCGGATCACATGGGTCTGAACACCCATGTGGTCCGATTCCAGTGCGGCCCAAAAAGGGGGTCCTGCGCCATTTTTTTGGTGTGAATGTGATGCGATTTCAGTCATATAAACTGGCTGAATTTGCATTACACAAACATTGCATGTGATATGCACAGCAATATGGTGCAAATCGCATGCGATGTCTGGGATAATTGGGGGATCCTAGGTTGTCACCAGAACTGGTCCATTTGTAAGATTTTCCCCTTTATCCCTGTTCTGGTGACCCCTCAAAATTTGGGGTTTTCTTGTACTTTAGATGATAACCATAAACAGGGCAAATAGATAGGGTGAATCTGCCTAACAGGGACACAGACGGCAATAAAAATCTGACAGTGGTTCTAATTCATCTCTGCTCTATCCAAAACTGAAAAAAAAGACTTTGCCTTTAGGTTTTGTAGGGTGGTGGGGGAGGTTTTCATGAGGCAGTCTGCAGAATGTGGAATGTGATGGGGAACTGTAGAACATGTGCTGTCATGATATTTTGAAATGCGTTTTTTGTATCAGCACTAATGTCCTTTGCTGTGAACTCGTGGAACTGGATTTGTTTCCATTCATGTAACATAAACCTTATAATTAATATTCTTGCCTTGTAGGATCGCCCAGGGAGGGGAGAAGCAGGGGCCCCAGACACCATCCCTGGACCAGAAGGGGCCCCTGTGAAGGATGACCTCATCCCAGGTCCAGATTATCCCCGGAAAACTCTGAACAATGATTTCAACTGCGTTAGGAGCCGCACAACGTCCCTTAAGGTGAGTGTCGGCTCCAGGGGCCAGTCTAGGATGTCGTGTCACAATGCCATCCCCCAATATATGGACTGTGATCTGTCAGATGGCCATGGAGGCCTAGAGTTTTCTACTGCTTCAGGTAAAGCTGGCTGGAATGAAATTCGCCTTCAGCAGGAACTGGATGAACTTTGATCCATGTGTGACCTGTTTGACACAAGTCGATCTGATGATTGATGTCTCTCAACAGAGAATATTGGGAAAATGCTTCTTGATCAGCGGTTGCATCATCATGTTCTGATAGTGGATTAGTCTGCTGTCAGAATACAATGTGTATGTTTTGTTTTTGTTTTTTTTTTAACCCCAAACCAACCCCCCAATTTTTTTTTTCAATCTAGTGTTACCTCCCCCTAGTACACATTACAACCTGATTGTTATAGATCGAAGGCTGAGTGTACAAAGAAACCCAGAAGCTACCGCCTCATAATCAGTTTAACATAGCATAATCAAAATTTAACACCATTATCCACCAAGCACACGAGACATCTCATATATTTCACACGACTTGGGCATGCTGGCACCACTTTAAAACCTCAGAGGAATATAAACGGTTAACAAAAGTAAGATGAATAACTCCCCGCCCCCTCCTGCAATACAGAGAAGTAAAACGAATTCAACACACAAGCCCGCGAAAGGGATCTGGGTTCCGCGAAGAAACCCCCCATAAGGCCTCATACACATGGGCGTATATAAAATAATAAACAAAACGTCGGGCCCGACGTCAAGGAAAAAAAGTCGACGTTTTTCGGCGTTATGCATTGGCGTTTTTGAGCGTTAGTGAGCGTCGGCGTCAATAGACGGTTTTTAAAAAAAAATCATTCCTCTGCTATTTTTCAACCTAAAAATGTCGGCGTCAAAAAACGCCGGAAAACGCCGGTACAATATTAGGTGGCGTTTGTTGGCGTCTTGTGGCGTTTTGCGGCGCTTTTTGACGTCGCTGCAGCCAAGGAACGCGCTGGTCGTGGGTTCTCTGATACGCCGACGCCATCTACAGCTCAAAAACGCCGACGTTTTTTATGTGGCCATTGACTAACATGGGGAGCAGAAAAAAACGTCAGACGCCGGCGTCAAAAAACGCCTGTGTGTATGAGGCCTTAGTGTTTTAGAATTCTCCTCCTGTTTGATTAGGGCACTCCCCAGCCCGGCTTTGGATCGGTAGAACTTTCCTTCCATTTCCAAATGACCTGCCAACACTTATCTACATCTGGGAAAAACAAAACTTGGTCTTGAAGTGGTTAATATTAAGCCTGTTTTTTGGGTTGTGTGCTTACGAGTTAAAAACAGTTTTTTTTTTTTTTTTGTTTTTTTTTTTTATAAAATTACTTTGCGGTCATTGCAAAACTTTGTCACACCGTATTTGCGCAGCGGTCTTCCAATCATGCTTTTTTTTTTTTTTTCTTAATAAATTCCGTTTTTTTAGTTAAAAAAGAAATCCGTAAAGTTAGGCCAATTTTTTTCCATATTGTGAAAGATAATGATACCCAGCATGTCATGCTTCAAAATTGCGTCCGCTCGTGGAATGGCGACAAACTTTGCAACTTAAAAATCTCCATTGGCGACGTTACAAAAAATTCTACAAGTTCACAGTTTTGCGTTACAGAGAAGGTCTAGTGCTAGAATTATGGCTCTCGCTCTAACGATCGCGACGATACCTCACATGTGTGGTTTGAACACTGTTTTCATATGTAGGCGGGACTTGTGTATGCAATCGCTTCTGCGCGCGAGCTCGGCGGGACGGAGCGCTTTAAATATTATATATATTTTTTTTTTTTTTTTTTTTTTTTTTTTTTTTTTTTTTTGCTTTTTACACTGTTTTTTTTAAAGAAAAAAAAAATTGATCACTTTTATTCCTATTACAAGAAATGTAAACATTCCTTGTAATAGAAAAAAGCATGACAGGTCCTCTTAAATGTAAGATCCGGGGTCAAAAAGTCCTCACATCTACACTAAAATGCAAAAAAAAAAAAAAATCTGAAAAAAATGACAGCCCAAAAAAAAACGGGCCCTTTAAGACTGGTTGGGCGGACGTGACTTCTGACGTCATTTCCACCCCGCCATGTTATGAAGCCGAGTGAGCGGCTTCAGCCGCTCACTTGGCTCACAGACACTGGGGGGGGACGGATCGGATCATCTCCGCTGCTGCCGGTGGGTCCGGTAAGCGATAGAGATGACCGGAAAGCTGCGGGAGGGGGGCACCTCTCCTGCCACTGATAAAAGTGATCTTGCGGTGAATCCCCCGCTAAGACCACTTGTAACGTTCAGAATCGCTGGCTGCAAAAAACGGTATCTGAGTGGTGCCTGCAGCTGCAGGCACCATTCAGATATCACCACTCAAACCCAAGGACGTCATCTGACGTCCGGCGGTACGGAAGTGGTTAATGTTCGTTAGGTCCGAAACGGCAGTGTAGATTGGGAGTCAACTGGTGGCTGTTTTTGGTACGCACCTGTTCTCTCTACACCTACAACTTTTTTATTTGGAACGAAGGGTATAACAGATTGACCTTTTCGTGCTTTACTATTCTAGGCTGTGAATATAGTGATGATATGCAAATTACTATAGCATCATTGGGATTGCAGTTGGGTCGAGGAGAGATGGAGGCTTAGCTCTGAGTTACTCGAATCGGCCCGGCCCGTGCGCCCCTACCCAGTCACAATGCTCCCAGCTGGGACGTCTGGGTGGTCTGGAGGCACTGGGATGGGTCTCATGGGGAGACGAGGAGCTCCTTCCTCTTAGCTAACCTCCCTCGCCAACCAGCAATCATTCTCAATGAAGAATGACGCCTAAGGAATTATGATTAATGTTTTTCAAAACTATCTAGGTGGAAGTAGGCATGTAAAGTAATAAGCAAGTTCATTCTCGCTGTTAAAATGATTCTAAAAGCTATGCACATCTTTTCTCTTTATGTATCCTGTGATTTATTTTAATAAAAATATTTGGAAAAAAAAATTATCACCATCCCAAATCCCCCCCCCGGGGACCTGGGGCATGGACTACCCCTAGATAGATCCTCTCTGACAAAGAGCACCTGCAGCCCAATGGGGACCAGATGGGAGGCCTCGGGACCATGGTCTAGACAGCACTCAACCTTAACCACAGTGGGTGAATGAAGTGGATGTAAGTAGACCCAGTGATCCCAGGTCATCCAGCACAGTATGCTTAAATCTAGTTAATTGCTTAGGCCATAACCCGTGTCTAAATAACGCATGCAGCCAATAGCTGCTAAGCACTGCCTGGTACATTAGATGCAAATACAGTTCATAAAGGTAATTAGTTGTATCACACACCGTGCCAGTGTTGGCTGATGATGACCATATGGGCATGATGATGCCAAGAGTGCACTGTGGATTGCAGGTATAAGTGAATGCCCGTATACAACACTATAAAGTGGTGTCTGACAGATGCTAAATATGTTGAGTTTGGTATGCCGGTATTTGGTGCCTACTAGGTGGACTCTCGACTGTCTCTGGTTTGGCGTGTGCTAGATAGCTGGTTCCATGCAGTGTAGGTGCCATCACAAGCAAGGCCGATGTGACCAGTGCTGGGAACACTAAGGAGTCAAAGGTACTCTCAAAACCATGTCTGTAAATCCGGCATCCATGTTAAGTGTTGGCATCATATTCAATGTCTTTATACGACCCAAGCCTTATTAATACAAGATACAGGCTACAATACTCTGGCATCTACAGCAGCCATGGATCGCTTTTAAAAGTACATTGGCTTATGAAAATGCAGTACCCGAGTGTACCGGTGGTGGTACACAGGCACATGTGAGTGTATCTCTATGCCTTTTAATAAAATTTGGTTATAAAGGATTCAACACTATGCTAGTCCCTTTCTCTGTTTTATGATGCTACACCACTGCTGAGACCCACCCGTGGAGGAGGATTTTACCCCAGTGGGGATTACGTTACTTGACCCAAGTGGGGGTCGCTTCTTGAGGTGAGCGCTTAGTGACACCGGGTGGTGGCGAGTGTTTGCACGTTTTGGAAGCACCTTATATACCACTTTTTTATAGCCGCTGGCTTGGACGCCCATCATCCTTGTCCAGCAGGAGTGTTTACAAATTTCACTTGCACTTTAAGAGACACTGTTATGGACTATTGTTTACAGCCAGCAGGAGTGTCTGGCTTCATCACTTGCACTTTTATGTGATTTATTATGTATATGTTGATGCACTTTATTGTATGTGTGTGTGTGTGGTGCGTGTGTATACGTTTTTAATGTGATTCACCAATTTCCACTAGGTGGCACTATATATACAATTTTTTAGGAATTAATTTTATTTAATTGCGCTTCACTTTTCTGTATAAAAATATTTATGTCAGTGTGGGGTCACTGTTTGTAGTGATGGCAGCAATTCTTCTCATATATTTTTTTTTTTTCTGGAGATATACTGTAAAATATTATACTTTTCTAGCATTGGTAGCGCGGTATCATTGATTATCTTCATTCTAATAATCAGAGTAATCAGTGATTAAATGTGACTTTTCCTTAAACAATGTGTCCTAGCCCCTCACCTGAGGTGTGCTAGCAACTTAGCACATAAAGGTATCTTTGTGCTGGTCCTCCCTTGTCTCCCCTCTAGAGGTCTCCTTAGTGCCTCTTTAGTGTATGGCTGTGTTCACTGTATTGCTGGTGGGAAGCCTGGATCTTTCACTAGATTCAGGGGGATGAACCTCCCGATGGGTGGGTGTGAGAGAAAGAAAGAGACCTCGCTCTCTCTGCACACACAGCTCCGCTCTGATCACTCTTCCATACATATAAAAAAAAAAAAATATATATATATAAATTTTTTTTTTTTCAAACTACGGCCTTGAATATTAAGACATTGAATATAGATTTTTTCATTCTATTTTTTTCATTTGATTTATTTTAAATTCGTTCTTTTTACATGTGATCTTTTGACACCCATGCCTTAAATTTACCAACGGTCATTAATCATCAAAAGTCATTATTAAATGTGTAAGTGTCCAGCCTTGAGACACATGTTCTAATCTTGTAGGTGTATTGGGTGTCCATCCCTGAGACACATGCCCTAAATATCTGCACTGTCATCACGGTTTGGTTAATGGAAGTATTTTTCACATGAATGATATATTGCACCAGATCATATAAGTCACTATATATGTCACAATAATTATAGATAGGGCTGCACTACACTTTCTTTTTCAGTTTCACTAAATAGTCACGGATAACAAGTGCTAGCAGCCGTCTACACAAAATTGGCTACACTTAATCATTTAAGTCACCAAGTGGTAGCACAGGGGTACCCCCATAAGCTTGGATCACAGGTGAGGATGGTTACCTTTAATAGCCATTCAAACCCCTTTGTTCAACCTGTGTGCATGTTCTCAGGCCAAAATCACCAGGGTATGTAAACTTTTGATCAGGGTCATTTGGGTAGTTTCTGTTGTCATTATGGTTTAAAAAGAGTAAACACAGTTGATTGATAATAAATGGCTTCAGCCAAACGCTAACCATGAGTGAAAAAAGTTTGTGTTCTCATTAATTTTCTCTGGAAAATGGCAAAGAAATCATAAATTCTGCCAGGGTATGTAAACTTATGAGCCCAACTGTAAATCCTAAATGGCCTATTCGAACGAATGCTTGCCTGGGAATGCTGCAAGTCCACATACCAAGCCAATCAATATACACTTATTGGGATTTTTTTTTTTTTTTTTTTTTTTTTTTTACATGTATTATATTCAACTTTGTATTGGCACCTTTTTTAGTGCAAAAAAAATGCAGTCTGACCATCTCTTGCATCATGTCTGCAATCTTACTTAAACACAATGCTAATGCTATTGGCAAAATTTCCATTTGGTGCACCTCTAGCAGACATGATACAAGAGATGGTGAGAGACTGCAGACATGATACAAGAGATCAGTGCAGCCTCACTGGTGCCAGTCAGATGCGGCGATCTCCTGCTGTGTCACAAAGCTGGATTTGAATTCCCCGGCCAAGGTAACAATGTCCTGCCTCCTGTGATACACGTCGCACTGATTCAAAGTTCTGACATTTGACCAGTGTGCCATCAATCACAGGAGGCAGGACATTGTTACTTCAGCCGCCCGGACACTTCAGCTCCGTGACATGGCAATTGCTGCTCTGCGTGAGGAGGGAGGGGAAGACTGAGCCTAAGCCAGAGCCGCCAGGATGACGCCCCTGCAATGTGCAGCACCCAGGGCATTATCGTCACCTTTTCTTTCGGCTGGTGCCAAACACCACCGGTTTTGTCTATATTTTGGTGGCCGATATTTCGGTGCACCACTATAAAAAAAAAATGGTGATCAAATACCACCAAAAGCCAGGACAGGGTTGTGGGGAAGAGGCCCTTGTCCTCACCAACATGGGGACAAGGTGCTTTAAGGGTGCAGCCCCCCATGTTGAGGCCTGGAATGTTTCTCCCCCACATCCCACCCCCTTTCTGACCTGCTGGGCTGCATGCTTGGATAAGGGCCTGGTGTGGATGGGAGGCACACTGAGTGTTTGGTTTTGCTTTTTAAATTTAAAAAAAAAAAAAAAAACCCTGACAATTTTTGAAAAAAAAAAAAAATGTTTTACTTTCTGCTATAAAACACATCCAATAAGAAAATGCAAAAAAAAAAAATTAAAATCAAACTTCTTCATAAATTTAGACCAATCTATATTGGGCTACATATTTTTGGTAAAAAAATCCCAATAAGTGTATATTGATTGGTTTACGCAAATGTTAGTGTCTACAAACTAAGGGATATATTTATGGAATTATTTATTTTTATACTAGTAATGGCGGTGATCCCCGACTTATAGCGGAACTGCAATATTGCAATGGACAATTGGACACTTTGCGAGAACCAGTGACACATATACAGTGATCAGTGCTAAAAATATGCACTGTCACTGCTTTGCAGGAACACAGGATCCATGCCTTCCCCGCTGACAGAAGAACAATCTGCCTTTATATACATAGGAAGTGCGCCGTTCTGCCTCTGTACCAAATGATCGCCGGGTGCTGGTGGACATCGAATCCGGAGTACCCACAGATCAGCTCCTGCTGTGTATAATCACAGCGGGAGCGCACATGCACGCCCCCTACCTGGAAGTGTCAGATCACTTACTAGCTACGTGATCTGGTGCAGTCTTGCCACCGTATATGTAAGTGGTTAAGAACCAAAGCTAGGTATACATGCAGTCAGATTGCACAGCCACCTTAACACCCCTTTCACACTGAGGCGCTTTACAAGCGTTTTTTTTTTTTTTTTAGCTAAAAATAGCGCCTGTAATGCGCCTCAGAAATCCCTCGCCATCCACCCCAATGTGAAAGCCTGAGTGCTTTCACACTGGGGCGGTGCCGAATATTTGAAACAGTGCGGTGAGCGGTAATATACTGCTCCTCCACTGCCCCTGCCCATTGAAAACAATGGGGCAGCGCTTCTGAAGCGGCTGCACACTGCCTCCGAAGCGCGGGCACTTGTAACCCCATTTTAACCCCTTGGGGGTTATAAGCGCACCGCTATCGCCGGTATAACAGCGGAAAATCCCTGCTGAAACTAGTGGGGATTTACCGCTAACGCCCCAGTGTGAAAGTGCCTAACTGCTAACCAGACTATGCAGTGCCAGGATTTATGTTCAATTTATATGAAGAAAGGACCGGGGGAAAAAAAAAAATGTGCAGTGACAATTTCCACCAAAAATTGTTTTGTTTTTGGGTGGGGGAGAAGGTATTTATGAACAGTGGCAGTCTGTAGAATGTGTATGTTGCAGAACTGTGTAGCGCCACATGCTGTCAGAATATTGTGAAATATGTTTTTTATACCAGCACTGATGTCCCTCACCATATCCTCACTGTAAACAATTGCTCTAAAGAGAGCATGTCCATCGAAATGCGTCAGCAGTAGTTGGACTGCTGTCAGGACCTTGCAAGTTCTGTCTTGTGGCATACCGTTCTGTTTCCTGGGTTTTGTTACACTGGCATACCTTGGCTTTGTGAGTATGTACTCGCCCATGTGTTTGTGTTTGTTTTTTTTTTTCATTGTTTTGTTGCCAGTAATGCACTAGGCCCGTGCGCCCCACTGTTTGGTTTGTAACTTTGTCAGTGGTATAAATGACTAATAAAATGCTTGTCTTATAGGATCATTGCTCTGGCTCTGAGCGGTGGAAGAAGCTCTGCAAAAAATCTGTGATTTGGGGACTTCTGCTAGTAGCGGTCATTGCAGTGATTTTCCTGTGTGTAAAAATAGGGAATGCGCCAGGTAAGATCTCTATCCCTTTAATGTATTGTGCACACACAGGTTGTCCACTTTAGTCCTCCTGGTTACCCAGTCACACAGGCAAACTTTTTCCCTCCACTTAAAGTGGTTTTAAACCTCAAACCGAAAATGAACAGAGCACAAACTTCTATTGTATGTACTAGCCTCAGTCCAAAGCACTGAGTTCCTCTCTGTTCTATCCTATTCTGCTATCCTTATGAGTCATTGATAGAACTTGCCCGCTCCCTTTCCAACACATAGTAGGTGATTCAGCCTCAGCTGTGCATGCTTCCCAACCAGACTGTGTAGAATGCTTTCTGTGCCAATTACTTATACTCTTAATCGTGTGTGGGTGTGATCTTAACGGTCACTACGCTGCTCTACCTGAGCATTATATGAAAGAACGCATCCCTTTAGACATGCATCCCTGCTGGCCATTGGGTACTGCAGATTTTAGCTGTGCAATCTGTTTCTTTATTCTCTATACACACACACAAAATAAATTATAAACCATAATTCATGTTCGCATGTCATTGCTGTAAGCCTTTATGTCAAATGAGGCTTTCACCCTAAAATGTATTGGGGCCACCGCTTGATAGGTTGTTTGGGTAGCCACCAGTGAAAGGAGAGCACAGGGAGTTGTATAGTAATGTGGTGATGCAGATTTGCAGGCTGGAAGAAGGAACTGCGAGGGTTCCGCAGGGCTAGGGGAAATGCAGACATTGCAGCAGCTGAACTGTCTGCATATTAAATATGTTTCATATTTAACGCGTTTGTTATTTAAAAGAAAAAAAATCATCATACTTTCCTCCTCTGTTGCAGTGGATTTGCATAGAGCAGCCCGGATTCCTCCTCTTCTCGGGTCCCTCTTCTGCTCTCCTGGCCCCTTCCTCTGGTGAGTGCCCCCTCAGCCAGCAGCTTGCTATGGGGGCACCTGAACCGAGTCAGAGCTCCGTGTATCCCACCCCCCTCTCCCCTGATTGGCTGAGTGATATAGATTGACAGCTGTGGGAGCCAATGGTGCTGCTACTGTTTCTCAGGCAATCAGGAGTGTCTGGGACAGCTAAGACACTCGTGGACATCGCTGGAGAGAGATGGGTAAGTAATTAGGAGGTGCCGGGGAGGCTGCTGCACACAGAACGTTATTTATCTTAGAGGAAGTAAACCCAGATTGGGTTTACTTCCTCAATATAACCCTGTAAAGTAGAAGTATAATGGGCTACTATGCATCGCATAGTAGCCCATTATGTGCCACTTACCTGCAAACAAAGCCTGCGATGTCCCCGCTCCAGGCCACGTCCATCTTATGTCCCTCTTCCTTCTGGGGCCATGACTCCGGCTCTGTGACTGGCCGGAGTCGCGTGATGTCACTCCCGCGCATGGGAGCCGCCAGTCACAGCACAGGGTCAGTGGAGAAACGTCACGGAGGCCGCTTCTCCACTGCGTATGTGCCGACATGACGTCGGCACATGCAAAACGCTGTATATCTCCTGAACCGTGCAGGTTTGGGAGATATGCAGGGTACCTACAGGTAAGCTTTATTCTAGGCTTACCTGTAGGTTAAAGTGGTTGTCACAAGTTGACAGCCACTTTAATGTATAGAATGCATTAAGATAAAAAAAACTTCTGCCTTTACAACTCCTTTAACCTCCATCCTGTATGGATTTCTCTAGCGTGCAGATGTCCATCCTGCCCCAATAAGTGGACAAAATATGACGACATCTGTTACTTTGTGTCAAAGAAACCTGCTATGTGGTTGGAGAGCCACCAGTACTGTGAGAAGGAAGGGGGGTCCCTGCTGATCCTGAATGATACAGTGCAGGTAAGTGAACATTCAAGCGACAGGTGAATGCCAGCTGGGCACAATGCAGCCAATATCCCTATATGGGCATGTCTATTCCATTACATAAAGATTGGAATAAACCCTGTCAAGGGTTGTTGACATTCCCTGCCCTGTACTATAGCAAAGGTGGGAAATCTCACCACGCCAGCTTTTGGTGAACTACAAATCTCATCTTGCCGTTTCTGGAAGTCATGCCTGTGGCTGTCAGCGTTTACAATGCCTCACAGGACTTTAGTTCTACAGCAGCTAATGTGCAGAGGTTGCCTATCCCTGTACTGTAGTGTCATAGATGGTCAGTTGCATAGGTTGACAAATATCCATGGACAACAAAATCAATAAAATGCCCTGCACACTCAGAACCTACAAACCACTTGGATGTAAAACCTCCATATACCCAGTGAAGTGAACAGCCTCAGATACAGAGCTGAAACAAATATCCCTATATAAGTTTTTTTACATGTATATCTGCTGTCTTCTTCTGTAAATATCCTTTAGAAAGTGGAGCTTATGTTAACATTTTTTTTCTTCCTGGTTACCACTGGGAGTGGATCATTGGCATACAGCCATGACAGCTGATTGGAGGAAAGGCACACGCTCCTTCTCATAGGCAAAGGAAGAAAGCAATGTACATAGCTCTGCTCTTAGACAGCAGACTGACTGCTAATCTATATATAACAACTCCCCCTGACACACACTTCTATCTCCCATCTCGGAGAACGTGTGACAAGTTATCAGGCTGATAACAGAGCTACGGAGCAATAGACAGCTATGGGACACAGGGCTTTGAAGAGAGAAGAACACACTGCAGATATGTGCCCAGTTCAAATTTCATAAATCTGGTTTACATCTACTATAAATAACTACTTCCAGTCTGGACCTTTTCTGGCACTTTTTTGTTTACATGTAACAGTCAGTAGTTTTTTTTTTTTTTTTGCTGGAAAATTACTTGGGGCCAGTTAACACCACAAGGGGTGCTTACATTCCTTGTAATAGGAATAAAAGTGATCAAAAAAGAGTAAAGTGTCAAAATAGAAAAAGAAAAGTAAAAAACAAAAAAAGTAAAGTGTCCCTGAGAGCTCGCAAGCAGAAGCGGACACATGACGCATACGTAGGTTGCACCCACATATGTAAACCATGGTCAAACCACACACGTGAGGTATCACCATGAATGTTGGGGCAAGAGCAATAATTCTAGCGCTAGACCTCCTCTAACTCTGAACTGGTAACCTGTAAAAGTGTTTCAAGCGTCGCCTATGGGGATTTTTAAGTATCGAAGTTTGGTGCCATTCCACGTGTGTGTGCAGTTTCAAAGCGTGATATGTTTGGTATCTATTTACTTGGGGTAACATCATCTTTCACGTTAAGCCAAAAAATAGGCTAACTTTGCATTTTTTTTTCTTTTTCTTTTTATGCATGAAACAATTTTTTTTTTTTTTTTTTTTAAAAAGCGTTTGAAAAATTGCTGCGCAGATACCACGCAAGATAAAAAGTTGCAATTACCACCATTTTATTCCCTAGGGTCTCTGCTAAAAAAAAATATAATGTTTGGGGATTCTGAGTAATTTTCTAGAACAAAAAATGATTTTTCTCCTATCGTTCACTGACAGACACAGCTCTCCATTACGTGTGGGGTTTATGCTGGTCTCACTAGGAGTTAACTAGGCAGGGAAAAGAAACAGCTGGCCCCTCCCCTCTCTTCCCACATAAACCCCCTCCATAGAATAGCTCACCAGTCTAAATGCCTAGTTTTCAAGGAGTTGACCTGGCTTTCCTTTAGGGGAATTGTGGTCTTGTTTGTGACTATTCTTTTTATTTTATTTTATTGTCTTCTATCAAGATGATCTGCTATCAAAAAGCCAGTCGGGGCATGAGTCCATGGGCTCGGTACTTTCCCCGACCTGGCAGACTGATGCAAGCCAGTCCCGCAGTATGGGGACCCGCCGCATAGTGCCCATTCCGTGCGGGTGGCCTGGGGTGATCCCCACCTACGCCCGGCCGCGATTCGGTAGGGCGAATTCTGGCCTGCAACGTGCCGTCCAGGCAGGGGCGGAAAGTCTGCGACTGGGTGGCTACTCAAATATTAATTGGGGAGGCCCCCAACCAGAAAGAAGGTCCAAAACCTCCCAATCAAGGGAGGAGGGATAACCCTGCAGCATGTAATGATATATGCAAAAATAATTTTATGATGAAAAGGACACTTAAAGACAAAATTTACATTTGGTTACACATAACTGACAACGTTGTCTAAAACAGGCACCCCCGGGGTGGCATTCATGCTGAACCCATCATTGCAATGGGAATTTTTAAGTAGCCCCAGTTTGGTGTATATGTCGCAGGAAATCCTCTAGGCACACTGCCACTCAGTGAAGTATGGCCAGTGGTGTGAGGAACATCCGGGCATTGGTACACCTCAGGGGTACAATAATACAAAACTTATAGAAAATAACTCAAATCATATGGTCTGATCATGAAGTGGTAGTAATATAAGTGGCTCAGTTGAGCATCAGTAGTAAATCTCAAAATGGGAACGATCAGTGATAGTCCAATGATGGTCGTTATATATGGAGCATCCTATTGAGGCGTACGAGCATGCTGGAGCAAGTTCACCAATATTGGCCAATAAACACAGAGACCATGTAGGATGAAAATGAATCAAGGGACAAGCGATAGGTACGTGACCACAACAAGTCCAAAGAGGGTCACATGCACGTCCACAGATATGCACTAGTGGTAACTTGGTTAATAATCGTGCCTTAAAATATGGTGTAAGTCAGTGTGATCCCAAGTTACATGGTTGTGGCGAAACAATCACTTGCTGAGAGTATAAGCAGTATATATTGCTGGTAGTAACCTGATAGTGACTAGCAAGGGTAAAACTCTAAATGATGAC
>BLSH010314417.1:138684-152409 GCA_018402905.1 Glandirana rugosa | reverse complement strand
AGATCAGGGATCAGGAGAAGGCCCTGGCCATGACGTTCCTGTTGGAGGAGCTGATGCAGCAGGGAGTAATCATCCAGGTCCCAGAGGAAGAGATAGGAGAGGGGTGTTATTCCCACGTCTTTTTGGTGAGGAAGCCATCGGGAAGTTTTCGGTTGATTCTGAACCTGAAAATCCTGAACAAAGCAATAACATACAAGAGATTCAGGATGGACACAATTTTTTCAGTCAAGAACCTGCTCACCCGCAACTGTTTCATGAGTTCAATAGATCTCAGGGATGCATATTTACATATCCCCATAGCGGAGAAATCGCAAAAATTTCTGCGCCTAGCAGTAGATTACGGAGCAGGAGTAATACACCTCCAATTCAGGGCCCTACCTTTCGGCCTTTCTTCATCACCGAGGATATTCACAAAGGTGTTAGCGGAAGCTCTAGAGCCCCTGAGACTAAAAGAGGTGACCATCATCCCCTACCTGGACGACTTACTGCTTTTCGCAGAATCAGAGAGGGAGTTACAAGAGAACCTGAAAACTACACTGAACCATCTGAACAGTTTAGGTTGGCTGATAAACCAGCAGAAATAAAATCTAGTGCCCACACAACGAATTCGATTTCTGGGTTACGAAGTAGACTCAATAAGTCCGAGGATTTTTCTACCGGAAGAGAAACTAGAAAAATTACAGATAGCCTTAAAGAGGGGGCAAAACAATCAAGAGATATCTGTGCGAGAGGCAATGTCGATCATGAGCCTGCTCACAGCCGCAATTCCGGCGGTACAATGGGCAAAATTGCACGCTCGCAGGCTGCAGTGGGATATTCTGCGGAAATGGTCCCATCAGGAACCCTTAAACAAAAAAATAAGGCTAAGCGAAAAAACCAAGAGATCCCTTTGGTGGTGGAGGGATCAGGGGAATCTGATCAGGGGCTTGCCTTGGTGCTTTTTTCCGACCCAGCGGCTCACAACAGATGCCAGTGCCTGGGGTTGGGGAGCGCACCTAGGGGAGCACACAGCCCAGGGCGAATGGTCCAGGATGGAGAAGAAGAGGTCGTCCAACTGGAAAGAATTGAAGGCAGTTCACCTAGGTCTAATGACTTTCCAGAAAATTTTGGAGGGACAGCAGGTTCTAGTTTTTTCAGACAATATGACAGCTGTCCTGTATCTAACAAAGCAAGGCGGAACAAGAAGCAGGCTCTTGTTAGAACTAACCCTTCAAATATTGGCCTGGGCAGAAAAACATGTGGTTTCCCTGTCGGCAGTGCACTTGAAGGGGACAGACAATATGCTGGCCGACTTACTCAGCAGGAGGAGAGTAAGGGAGTCAGAATGGGTCTTAAATCAAAAAGCCTTTCAAGCAATAGTTCAAAAGTGGGGACAACCCACGGTGGACCTTTTTGCGAATCAGGACAACACCAAGGTTCCAAAGTTCTTTTCCCTAAAGAGGGCAGACCAAGCTCTGGGATTGGACGCCTTGGCACACAAGTGGGACTTCCCTCTGTCCTATGCCTTTCCCCCCTTCCAGCTGATCCCGAGGGTGTTGGCAAAGTTTGGAGAAGAAAACACAAATCTGATTCTAGTGGTCCCATATTGGCCGAAAAGACCATGGTTCTCGGTTCTTCTCAAGTGGGCAGTGGAACCTCCCTTAAGATTCTCGAGCTCAAAGGATCTTCTGACTCAGGAAGGTCTCCTCCACCCAGACCCGGAATATCTCAGCTTGGTGGCTTGGTTTCTGAAAAAGAACTCTTAAGGCGAAAAGGTCTGTCAGAAAAAGTAATTAACACCTTGCTGGCAAGTAGAAAGAAAGTAACTCAAGCAATATATTTGAAAGTCTGGAAGCGCTACAACAGCTGGTGCTCCAGCAGTTCCTATGAGTTAACAAATTTTGTTTCAGTTCTGAAATTTCTCCATGAAGGAATGAAGAAAGGTTTGGCGGCAAGCACCCTCAAGATGCAGGTAGCCGCATTGTCGGTTTACTTAGAGAAAACTTTATCTAAGGAACCACTAATAATACGTTTTTTCAGGGCTCTGACCAGAAGCAGGCCAGTTCCCATTAAAAATTTCCCGAGTTGGGATCTGTCTATTGTTTTACAGGGACTTACCTTAGGTCCTTTTGAACCGCTGGATCAGGCGGAGTTTAAAAATATTACGTTAAAAGCTTTTTTTCTGGTAGCAATTACCTCAGCCCGGAGGATTAGTGAGCTACAGGCGCTTTCCAGTAGAGAGCCTTTTCTAAGATGTTTTCCGGATAGGCTTGTTTTAAGAACAGATCCTGGGTTCCTCCCGAAGGTGGCCTCGGCTTTTCATCGGTCTCAGGAGATCATCCTTCCAACATTTTGTCCGGTTCCAGTGGGTTCGAAAGAAGAAGCCTTCCATACCCTGGATGTGAGAAGGTGTCTGCTGAAATACTTGGAGATAACAAAGTCTTTTAGGAAATCCTCCTCACTTTTTGTCCTAACCATGGGAGCCTGCAAAGGGGAAAGGGCATCCAAGGGCACGTTGAGTAGATGGCTGAAGCAAGCCATTAGTGCAGCTTACCAGGCGGTAGGAAAAGAGCCTCCAGAAGAGATTAAGCCTCATTCTACAAGGGCAGTGGCAGCTTCATGGGCAGAAAGAGCGGGAGCTTCACCAGAGCAAATCTGCAAAGCCGCCACGTGGTCCAGTTATTCTACATTTATGAAACACTATAGACTGGATCTGTTGACGGCAGCGGATCAATCCTTTGGCAGGAAAGTTCTGCAAGCTGTTGTCCCACCCTGAAGTGCTCGGTTATCATCTCCATTGTGCTGTCCTGAAAGGTGAAGGAGAAAAACCTTAGTTAGACTTACCGGTGACGGTATTTCTATAAGCCTTTCAGGACAGCAGCTACTTCCCTCCCTAGGTGTTAATATATGTTATTGACTAACTTGGGGTATTAGATGTGTTTATGTCTTCCAGCATGTCGGAGGATCCGTGAGGTTTGACTGACGGCATGGTGGAAGCTGACGTTTTTAAAGGGGCGTGATACGGCAGTGTTTCCTGTGATGAGGCGGAGCTACGCTCTCTCCATTGTGCTGTCCTGAAAGGCTTATAGAAATACCGTCACCGGTAAGTCTAACTAAGGTTTTTTTTTAGCAGAGTATGAGAATACTCAGAGAATGGCGCCAAACTTTGGTACTTAGAAATCTCCATAGGCGACGCTTTCAAATTTGTTTAGAGTTAGAGGAGGTCTAGTGCTAGAATTGTTGCTCTTGCTCTAACTCATGCTGCAATACCTCACGTGTGGATTGAACACCATATACATATGTGGGCGGAACTTGCGTATGTGTTTGCTTCTGTGTACAAGTACGGAGGGATGGGGCGCTTTAACTTGTATTCATATACTTACTGGGTTACGTGCCACCTATAGGTGAATGGACACTGGTAATCAAATAAAAAAATAAATAGGAAGTTCCCCCTCCTATATAACCCCTCCCACACTGGGAGCACTTCAGTTTTTTCGCCAGTGTCTTGAAGGTGGATGGTCACTTCTACAGCTCTGTGGAGCTTCTATGCTGGTTCCCACACAGGTTCTTTTAGAATCAGGGACAGCCTTCATACCAGATCCATTTCAAACAGCATTAAGCTAAGATAAATGGTACCCGGGCCTCGCTTAGAAGACTGTGAGGTTTTTGCCTGTAAGCGACCATATATGGCGCTGGATCCTGCTTGTAGGTAAACCTGGAACACTGAACCAAGGTACGCCTGCAGGGTGCTATATAAGTCCAAGGGAGTGGACCCTCAGAATGAGTACCCGGTCCTTGAGACCAAGCCCGCCATAATGGGTGAAGGTTCGGCCTGCAGTCTCCTCCAGGCCCTGCGGCGGGGATGGTGAGTAATCCCTAATGGGGAGAATGTTACTGAACCCAGCTGGCTTCCTGCAAACAGGAAAAGGTTTGTTTAAATTTTCCCTCCTTTTGCCTGCACTTCTTTTTTTCTCACCACCAGAGGGCTCGGCTAGAAAGACAGTCATGCTTAGTCTCCCCTGCAGTTCCTGTGAAGCTGCCACCATGGGGAGCCTGCACCAGTACTAATCTGTCTTTTCACTAGGTAAGTGAATGGCCGATTGCAGGAAGTCAGGACAGGGCTGGAGAGCAGGCTAAAGATCCTCCTGGTGACACGTAAGTCTAGGGGTGGGAGCTCAGTCAGGCTGGGCAGGAAGCTGGGTTTGGGGAACGTGAGCAAAGCAGTGCATGCACTAGCAGCCATGGCTTCCAAGAAGCAAAGGGAGGAGCAAAGCTGCCTGTAATAAGGCTAGAGGCACAGGTGTGTTACCACAGCACTTGCTGAGGCTAGTCGGGCCACTGTTGCCATTGCTTCCCCTGAGACCAGAAGCGACTGGGCTATCAGAGCCGCTGCGGCTGTCTGGTATGGTAGCTGACCCCTCATCTGTTTCCTCACAGTATGTTACTAAAGATGACCTGTCGGCAGCCTTACTGAGTTTGGAAACCAGGATTGCTGGTATGATTGCTTCTATCACACAGGGTGAGAAGGGTGACAGGTCTCCTTCCCATAACCCTCCAAGTCTAGCATGAGAATGCTTTGATAAGGGAGAGGAGGTAGCTACAGGGGATCTGGCTGATTATTTTGTAGACACTTCTGCTTCAGGGAGACCTGAGCCAGAAGAATCCCCTGCCTCTCAATCTCAGAGGCTGCTGATCCAGGCACTTACACATAAGGTACGTGCAGCATTCAGGCTACCTCCAGCGGAGAGTCCTGTGGATGTGTATTCCTCCCTTGGGCCATTAAAATACCACAAGGTGCACAGGGATTCGCTTTGCACCCTCTCCTTGAGAGGGTGATGTATGCTGACTGGGTGCACCCAGACAGATTGTTTGTTCCTTTATAATATACCCTATAGAGGAAAACTTTTTGAAAGTGGGGAGTACCGGCTGTCCATGCAGCAGTCATCCCTAAGTAAATCCCTGGCCTGCCCTGTTGATAATACCCAGGTGTTAAGGACCCTTCCGATAAAAAGCTGGAATCCTTATTAAAGGCTTCTTTGTCCTTGGCTGGGCATCGGAGCATATTTTTTTTACTGTTCTGAAGCAGCATAGAGGCCGCATTGGGTGAATATGTGCTTGGCTCATCCTGCTTGGGCCCGGTTGCAGTTGAACAGGGTTGTGCTTGCAAAGTGGCTTAAACGCATGGTTGCTAAAAAAACACATCTGCCTAAATGAATGTTTGCTGGAGCACGTGTCTGCTTAAACGCTTGTTTTGCTTAAAACATGTTTGTTTAAACATGGTTGTTAAAACACGTGGGCTAAAACACAGGGTTGCAACGCATGTCGAATAGACTCAGTCGCATACAGGCTCGTGTTGCATAAACTTTATTTTTTTTTTAACTTTTTTTTTTTTTTCCTCAGTTTTTATTGAATATTAAGCATATAACAAAAACAATTGTCAGAAAATACATCAGGTGATGTTGAATTACAGTTTGGCAGTGTATCAAATCGTTAATTCACATGCATATGAATAACATTTTCTCCTGTGGTATCCACAGGGGAGACGCTTGGTGAACATTATACCCGGGGCAGCCCAGACCGCCACCATCCGTAGGGTCACCCCTGATGTGTTTATTGCGAGAGGATATGCCATTCCCAAAGCGCCCCAACCGGGAGAAAACTTGTGTCGCATAGAAACTTGTATTGCATGGAGATGCGGGTCACATTGAGACGCATGCCGTGTGGGCCTGTGTCGCATTGAGACTTGTGTCTGCATGGGCGAATGTCTGCATAGGAAGGTATCTGCATCATGCGCGCTATGCATCATGCGACCTATGCAGAGACACCTGATTCCTATGAATGCATTTTGTGCATAAACAGGTGCCTGCTTACATTGGCACGTTTTGCATAAACACATGCCTGCTTGCTTACTACTCTAACCTATTACGGTCCCGAGGCAAAACGGGGAGGTAAGGCCTATTCTAGATCTCCAAGGTCCTAAACCAATTTCTTCCGGTATGGCTGTTCCACATTGAGTCAATCCGCTCAATGATTGCTTCGCTCCAGGAAGGAGATTTTTTGGCATCAATAAACATCAAGGATGCATATTTGCCTGTGCCAATTTTGCTACCTCATCGGGTTTTTTTTTGTTTGTTTTTTTTGGGGTTTTTTTTGCGATAGAAGAACGACACTACCACTTCTGGCTCTGCCATTCAGGATCGCAGTAGCTCTCTGAATCTTCATAAGAATTCTGGCTCCAGTGCTGGACCTTCTAGGGTCACAATAATGGGATACCTGGACAACCTCTTGCTCAGAGGTCTAGGTGCAGACTCGAGCAGAATGTGACCCTAATAATCCTAGAAAGCAGGGGTTGGGTCATGTATGTAGGGTATTCCTTACTAGACCCAGTTCAGTCTCTGGAATATCTAGGTCTATAGCTAGATAGTCCAAGCAAGGATACTCTCACCACTGAGAGGATCAGCGACCTCAAGGCTCTGGTAAGCCAGGTGAGGGCGATGAGACACTCTTCAGTTCACCTCTGTGTGATGCTGCTAGGGAAGATGGTAGCCTCTTTCGAGGCAGTTCCCTATGCACAGTGTCACTCCAGGGCGCTTCAGCGCAACATCCTGGCAGAGGGCAACGGACAATTGCAGACTTCGGATTCCTGCATATCCTTATCTCCCAGGGCTCGATGGAATCTTGTCTGGGGGTTAGTAAACCAGCATCTGTCTCAGGCCAGATCTTTTCTTCCAGTGTCTTGGAAGATTGTGACCACAGATGCCAGTCTTGTAGGCTGGGGAGTGGTCATGGGGAATTCCACGATCCAGGGGAGATGGCCCTTGGTGGAGCAGAGATTGCCCATAAACCTCCTAGAGCTACGGGCTATTCGGCTAGCTCTGAGGGATTGGACATCCAGGTTGCAGGGCTACCTGGTAAGGGTACAGGCCGACAAGACCACGGCAGTGGCAAGTTTGCAAGACTCTCTTCAGTTCACATCCCAGGCGTGGGAAAATTGGAAGGAGGACTTCTTAGCTGCCAACAGATACACCCGGGAGAGTGGTCACTGCAGCCCAAAGTCTTTTGGGAAATTTGCCTGCGCTTGGGGATGCCAGAGGTTGATCTATTGGCACCCCGATTCAACAACAAAGTCCAGCAGTTTGTGCCCCGAGCAGGAGAGCCTTTGACTATAGGAGTAGGGGCTCTGGTGATTCCATGAGCCCAGTTCTTTTTGATTAATGCTGTTCCCCCAATCTCTCTGCTACCGCATCCCTTGTGCAAAATTTGGGAGGAGGCGGCAACAGTCATTCTGGCACCAGATTGGGCCAGGAGGCCTTGCTACCCAGAGATAATTGGGTTAACCACGGAAGGGTCTTGGCAGCTTCCGGTCCAGTCCGATCTACTCTCTCAGGGTCCTATATTCCACCTGAATTTATGTGTGCTAAGCTGACGGTATGGCGATTGAAGCCACGGTATTGAGAGAGCCTGGGATTTTTGTGCCCTGTGTTTTATATTTAATGGTGAACGCTAAAAAGCTAGTCACCAGGAAGATTTATCATAGGGTCTGGAAGGCTCACATTGTGTGGTGTGAGGCCTGGAAATGGCATCCCCCGCAAGTATGTGATTGGTAAAATGCTAGCCTTTCTTCAAGCAGGAGTAGACTTGAAGCTGGTTTTGACTACAATCAAAGGACAGGTTTCTGCCTTGTCCATATGTTTTCAGAAACCTTTGACTTCTCGCTGCTTGATCAGGACCTTTCTTCAAGGGGTAACTCATCTGTTACCACCTGTTAGATTTCCTCCCTGTCCATGGGATTGGATCTGGTTTTGTCAAAGGACACGTTTCTGCCTTGTCCATATATTTGCAGAGGCCTTGGCTTCTCATTCCTTGATCAGGACTTGTCTACAAGCGGTAACTCAGCGATTACCTCCAGTTAGATTGAATTTGGGTTTGTCAGTGCTGCAGAAGCAGTCTTTTGAACCTATTAGGGAGATTCCCTTGGTCTTTTTGACTAGGAATCTAGTCTTTCTCTTTGCCATCACCCCAGCCAGAGGGGTTTCGGAGTTGGCAGCTCTTTCTTGTAAAGAGCCAGACTTGAGATTGCACCAGGATAAGGTGGTATTGTGGCCTCTTCCATTCTTCCTACCGAAGGTAGTGTCGGCCTTTCACCTCAATGAGGAGATTATGTTACCTTCTTTTTTTTGATCACTTTTATTCCTGTAACAAGGAATGTAAACATCCCTTGTAATGGGAATAGGGTGGGACAGGTCCTCTTTATGGAGAGATGTGGGGTCAATAGGCCCCCACATCTCTCCTCCAGGCTGGAAATACCAATAATAATAATAATAATTAAACGATCCTGGCCTTTCCAGCTTCATCCACCGCTTTCTTTACTAAAGCCGGCCTGGACGTGACATCATAACGTGGTGTCCGAGGATCATAGAGATGACTGGAGACCATTTGGTCCCCAGCCATTTCTCTGATCAACTTCCAGCGGCGACGGATTCATTCTCCGGGCCGCCGATCGTACGGATGGTCACGCAGAATCACCGGAGGAGGATGTCTTCCTCCCGCTGCCTGTAAGAATGATCAAGCAGCAGAACTGCCACTATAATTGTTCTCATGGTGCACAGAATCGCCGTCCAAAAAAGATGATCTCTCGATGATGCCTGTAGGCATCATTGAGATATCCCCACTCAAAGTCAATGAGCTGGAAGTGGTTAAAATCAGTTTTTTGATATAATGTCATTCTTGGAAAACAGATGTGAGGTGAGATAACGGCTCTGCCCAGTGCTCAGACCTAGAGGCTACCAATACCTCCAGCAAACCAGGATAAGAAGAAATGGTTGGCACAATTGGTGCTGACCATCTCTTCTTCTTCTTATACTATCATTCTCTACCAATTGCTAGCCGCCACCGCTTAGCCGCAACCCGCTTCTCTCCCATTGTCCTCCAGTTTAGTCAGACATCCAAATACGTATCCCGTTAAGACAAGATTTTCTTTTTAGTGGGCAGTAAATGCAGGAAAATACCATCCGGCCTTAATGAACCCATTCACCTACTGCCACTTTATTACTAGTCCACGAAAAGTGAAACTTGACATCAATGGGAGCAATCCTTTCACTACTTGCCAACCGCGCTATAGCCGAATGACAGCCACAGTTCTAGTTCTGGGAAGCCATCATATGACAGCCTCCTGTGATTGTGCCCGCTGCGGGCGGTGCGCACTGTGATCAGTGTCTGGAGAACACTGCTGATCATCTGTTGAGGTAAGAAGCCAATGAGTGCGCTTTACCACGTGAGCAGATGTGTCCAATCACAGCTGATTACGGATGTAACTAGAAGCCGGTTATCGACAATAATTTCCTCGTGCTGACCGCATAAGGAAGGGAGAAAAGAGCCAATAATCGGCTTCTCTAAGAGCGCTTTCACACTGGGGCAGTTTTCAGGCGTTTTAGCGCTAGAAATAGTGCCTGAAAACTGCCTCCCATGCCATCCGAGTGTGACAGCCCGAGTGCTTTCACACTGGGGTGGCGTGCTTGCGGGACGTTGGGAAAAGTCCTGCAAGTAGCATCTTTGGCACGGTTTGGGAACGGTGTATACACTGCTCCTCCACCGCCCCTGCCCATTTCAATGAATGAGCAGTCCTTCCGAACAGCCTGAAAAGCACCTTTTGGAAGAGCTGTAACAGGTGTGCTTTTAACCCCTTCTGTGTGAAACAATTTAAAAAATTTAGTTTGAATGATAATTGCACGGTCATGCAACACTTTACCCAAAGTGTGACAGTACTGAAAGCTTGCCTGGGTAGTAAGGGGGTATAAGTGCCCAGTAGGCAAGTGGTTAAAGTTTGTGCCAGCTGATGCCAATGCTTCTGCTGGCTGGAATACTTAATTCATGGAAATGGTCTGGTGGTCTCCATTATTACATAACCTGGTGTCTTGTTTCTTCACAGGGATGGTGATGATCCGCGGATGAACTGTGCATACATTAATGGTGGTATTGGGGCTCTGGACTGCACCTCAGCAAGACCCTGGATCTGTATGAAGTCCCTCTGGAGTGGGCACATCGGTGGAGGCGAGACAGCCTAACTAGAACCCTTCTGTAGGACAGTGTCTGGATAATATGTCTGTAGCCAGGACACAGAATTATACAGTATGTTAATCTGCTGGAGGAGACCGGCAGACTTATAGGGTCCTCCCTGGTCCTGGAGGTGAGGCACCGTGGTATCTTCAGCAGATCTCCTCTGTACGGATTGCTGTAAACTTTTTTTTTTCACCATGACCAAACTCTGTACTGAAATCAACTTCTATATATTCCCTGAGAGATGTGATATACCATCTACAGCAATTCGCAGTGTCTGATGGGTGACGACACCAAGAACTGTTTTTACTGTATATATCAAAGGTTTTAGAAGTAAACTGTGACCTAACAAGAACATTCCATTATGTAAGGGAGGAACGTGTCATTAACCACTTGCTGTCCATTTTACTTGTATAAAACTTATACCAGGAGCTGCAGCCGTGATCCTGGAACCGGTTTTTCAACAGGCGATCAGTTGTCAGGTAATAGCGATCTGGGCAGGAAAAAAAAACAACTTACACGTTTACACCGCTGGGCAGGACCCAAACCCCTGCTGATGGTCCCATAAAGAATACCAGCCACTGCCCAATAAAGTTAAAAAGAATTTAAATAAACAAAATGTAAAATCGCCCTCATATGCCTGTGCATACATGCAAATGTGCGCATAGGTCAAGCATGTATATGTAAACGGCGATTGCAACACACGTGAGGCATGGTTGTGAATGTTGGGAGTGAGAGTAATAATTCTAGGGCCATAATTCATGATTAACTCTAAACAGATGACCTGTAAAGGCTCTGACAATTTTATGTAGTATAGTTTGTTGCCTTTTCACAGGTGTGCATAATTTTTAAATCTTGACATGTTTAGTATTTTACTTCATGCAACATCATCTTTTTTAGATTTTATTTAAATTGAGTATTGTATTAGGTTTGTGTGAAATTCATATAGATGTACTTTATTTCCTGAAAATTTACATTTGATAAATGGCAGTGCAAATATTGTGTGACATATAAAATTGCAACAAGGACCTCTGCTTTCAGAAAAGATGTAATTTTCTAGCAAAAAAGAAAAAAAAAATTGCAGATTTTAAGACGTATGTGAAAAATGTCAACGTTACCCTGGACAGCTAGTGGTTAAATTATATCTAAAGCTTAATTTTAAGCCATTTTGGATAGAATAGGGGAGGATTGAAACCATTTGTGTCCCATTCCTTCCTCTACTGTAGGCACAACAGGAAGTTAGAGCAAATTTTTTCCATTTTTACTGCAATAGGTATCCCCATGCAGTGTGAAGAAAATCTTTCTTTCCATTCCCCTCAACGTTGTGGATCTCCCATCACGTACCATCCCGGTTGCAATGGTCACCATGACAAATATGTTAAATCTTCATAACTGGGATAAAGACTGCAATAAAAACATGACGGGGGTTAAGAATGTTCTCCATAACTAAAGCCTCGATCAGATTTTCGGACGACCGTTCGTCCATTTTTTGTTGCATGCTAGTCACCTGTCGAAAGTGAAGAGGTTACTCGCCATCATGGGCGTCCGTTTCTGACAGTCTCTTGGGCCATATATGCAGTCTCTGACCGTTTCCTGTACCATGTCTGCAGTCTCTGACTGTCTTCGGCGCTATGTCTGCAGTTTCTGACTGTCTCCCGGATCACGTCTGCAGTCTCCCGGATCACGTCTGCAGTCTCTGACCGTCTCCCGGATCACGTCTGCAGTCCCTGACCGTCTCCCGGATCACGTCTGCAGTCTCTGACCGTCTCCCGGATCACGTCTGCAGTCTCTGACCGTCTCCCGGATCACGTCTGCAGTCTCTGACCGTCTCCTGTACTATGTCTGCAGTCTCTCACCGTGATAATGTAATTATGACATTGTCAAAAAGGGGCAGAGCATGGATGACCTTGAAATTATGCCCCCCCCTGGAAAAAGTTCTGCAGACGCCCATACGAAAATACTCATGCGACAGAATTCCACTTCAGAAGTGACGTAATGTGTTGAATAGTTTTGTATGTATTATTTGGTTTCTGAGCATGCGTAGTCTTGCTCTTATGTTTTTTTCCAGACAAAAACCGTACTGATTAAACAAAAATTAGACGTTGCATTGACTTACAAATTTTTTTTTTTTTTAATAGTCTGCACATCCAGCTTTTTTTCGTCCAAAAAATCAAAATCGGCTGTCGAAAGCACCATACTAACGGTCTGAAAATCAGCAGATCATTCGTCGGATGAAATTTTACTTCTGATTTTCGTATCGTGTGTACGGGGCTAGAGGTTGTAGCTTCACATCCACTTCAAACAGGGAACCGTACTTTAACCCCTTCGCTGCCAGAGTTGTTTTTGCACACCTGTTTAAAAAAAAAAGAATTTTAGGCCTGAAGATTACTCAAAACCCCCAAATAATATATACTTTCTGAAAGCAGACACCCTAGAGAATAAAATAGTGGTAGTACCATTTTTTTTAATGCAAAGGTCCAGGAAATGCAAAATTTCATTAAAAACACACTACAGTGAATTTTAGGACAAACAAACGCAATAAACTTCCCATATTTTTGGTAAAATCTATTGACTATAATATGGTATGTAGCTTAGCCCCTTCCCCTTGCATGCAATATATGCAGCCCCCACTTCTTCCATGGGTGGGGTCTTCTTCTGTATGGCCACATATGCATACCTGTCTTTTGTGGTGGCAGCACGCTGCACAGCATGCTCCCAGCACAGGGGCCAGGCTTTCACTAATTGCTGTGCCTCTGATTGGCTGTTACAATACACTGTACCTACCCTGTGCATGCTTTCTCCTTTGAATGGACATAAAGATACACTGTATCTTTCTCTCCTTCCCAGAGGAGAAGAATGTAAATAAACAAAGTGTGTGCTAAAAAAAAAATAAGGAAAGCATTTTTATCCCGCAGTACTTTTACTCTCGATGGGCAGCTTCCCTAGGCTCAGCAATGTAAATATATGTTGCTGAGCACATGTGCAGTAGAGCATGTGTGATTGGCCCACAGCTATCACATGGTACCTGGGTCAATCCCAGCAGCACTATAGAAAGCACAGCTGCTATGAACAAAAGTGAAGTGGTTCATGACCGTTCAAACCTAATCATCACTGTAACAGCAATCCGTTATTAAAAAAAAGAAAAAAAAAGATCCTGATCACCCACCCCCCTCAGAGTAGTACAGTGTCACTATGGTGACCCTGAACTATTCTGACAGTATGTAGGGGAAAAAAAAAATGAATTGGAAAAAAAAAAAAAATATATATATATATATATATATATATACACTCCCCCCACCCACTAGTCCTAGAAAAAAAAAGAAAAAAAATTATTGCCTAACGACAATGTCACTACTAATCCAAACTTGCCAGTACTTGGTGAAGTGAAAACAAGTATCGTCGACACGAAAGATATCACGACGACCCTAACTGGGTCCATGGTACACTATCGACACCCGGTTAGTGTGTACGAGATGACGTGTACACGAGTCGTTGTATATAAATGTAACGACTCGGATCCCTTCGACGGGTAGCTCTCATTTTCATGACGCCCTATTTTTACGAAAGGAATAAAAAAAAAATCGTGTGTGAAACAAATAAATGTAAGAAGAGGAGACCCTTCCTCTCTTTCTATGTCACATAGAAATACAGGTAAGTTTCCTCTTTCGTACGTGTCCCATCCATGTCACA
>BLSH010314417.1:104924-117862 GCA_018402905.1 Glandirana rugosa | reverse complement strand
ATCGGTAAAGGGGACCAACAGGGGAATGCCATCCCGGGCCTCCCGCACGGAACGGGTAAGATGCGGCGGGTCCCCTTAGTGGGACTGGCTTCGCATCATGTTGGCCAGGTCGGGGAAAGTACAGAGCTCCAGGACTCTCTATGCCCCGACCGGCTTCTTGATAGCAGATCATCTTAAATGCAGTAAAAAAATAAAAAATAAAATGGTCACAACAGGACCGCAGTTCCCTATAGGGAAGCCAGGTCAACTCCTTGCGAACTAGGCATTGAAACTGAAGAGCTATACTGTGAGGGGGTTTGATGTAGGAAGAGAGGACGGCCCCCAGGGGAGGGGCCAGCTGATTCTTTTCCCTGCCTAGTTAACTCCTAGTTGGACAAACATAAAACCCCACAAAGTCAATGGAGAGCTGCGTCTGTCAGTGAACGTAAGGAGAAATCAGGGTTTTTTTGCTAGAAAATTACTTGGAACCCCCAAACATTATATATTTTTTCAGACACCCTAGAGAATAAAATGGTGGTCGTTACAATACTTTATGTCACAAGTATTTACGCAGCGGTCTTACAAACGCAATTTTTTGGAAAAAATACAATTTTTTTTTAATTAAAAAATAAGAAAACAGTAAAGTTAGCCCATTTTTTCTATATTGTGAAAGATAATGTTACGCTGAGTAAATTGATACCCAACATGTCAAGAGTCAAAATTACGCCCGCTCATGGAATGGCGACAAACTGGCACTTATAAATATTCATAGGCGATGTTTAAATATTTCTACAGGTTACCACTTTTGAGTGACAGAGGTCTATGCTAGAATCATTGCTCTCGCTCTAACGATCGTGGCGATACCTCACATGGGTGGTTTGAACACCCTTTTCATATGTGGGTACGACTTACATATGCGTCTGTTACTGAGCGCAAGCGGACAGCCTTATCATTTATTGTATTATTTTGTATATTTTTTGCTGGACTTGTCATCTGTTACTGGGATTCAATATTTAAATGCTACACTATCTGGAAAATAATGTAGATAGCCTGAAATTCTTTATGCTGCACCTGCATTACCTGTTTCCACAATTTATTTTTTATTATTATCATTATTTATTAGTATTTTCCAAAAATGCAGCTGTTGTAAATTATTGTTTGATTGGAAGTATGCAGAGTGCTACAAACTGGGTCTGACTCAATCAGATGACAGACGGGTCACTGGTGTTTGGTACAGGGATAAAAGCAAATACAGGGTACAAGGGAAGCGTCAATAGTATAAAAGTTTTAATATTAAAATAAAGAGCAATATTCAATCACACGAAAATGTCCATAGACACATAAAGGAAGTAGCAGCAGATGACATCTATAGACTGAATGCAGACAATCCAGATATTCAATCCAGCAAGTTGCGGAGCACAAAGCTGGTACAGGTGCACTGCAGTCAGAACCGGCTTAGAGAGGAGCTGTATATACAACACTGCATAGTAAGGAGGCACACATGGAGGGACTGGATCAGGCTGGCCACGTGTTTCAGAGCAAGGCCACCCTTTCTCAAGCCTGGCCTCTCAGCAATATGATAGATATAAAAGGACTCAGCGCCACTGGGACTACAAGGAAAAACACGATGCTGCGCAAAACCTTCAAATAGATTAAAAAAAGAATTACAGTTAAAAAAAATGTACAGATCTGCCAAACAGTAGAAAATTTAAATTGTAAACAATCTATGAGGGGTGTTCATAAAAAACAGGGTCACTAAAGTATAAGGGGTACATAAAAGATGCAAGATAGTAAGGATGTACAAGGGGCACACAATAAATGGACTAAAAAAAAAATAATAATCAATAACCACTAAAATTTAAATTGGAAGGTATTTGGAAAACAGAAAAGAAATGAACATAGGGAGGTGATATAACCAAAAAGCACCAGCAGGGGGAATTAGAGTAAAGCCTAAGTGATAAAGTAAAACAAGACATATCAGGAAGATTATTATTATTATACAGGATTTATATAGCGCCAACAGTTTGTGCAGTGCTTTACAATAAAGAAGGGACACAGTACAATTACAATACAGAAGGAATAGGAGGATATAATGTATCCAAAAGAACAAACATTGTTTCAATAGCAACATCCGGTCGGTTCACACTGCAGCGATGCGGGAACCCTGCGAATCCACTGCAGGTTCCCAGGCGGCAGCACACGCTGCACTATGCGACCCCTGGGGCGTGTCAATACAATGTTAATGACACCCCCAAATCAGTTCGCATATCGCACTGCGAACTGCAAACTCCCAGAGGAATCGGATCGCATGGTGTGAACCACCATGCGATCCGATTCTGTCCCTGCGGGAAAAAGGGTCCTGTGCGAGTTTGCTCCAATTGCGATGCAAAGTCAGCCATACAATCTCTATGGCTGAATTTGCATCGCACAGAGATCGCATATGATCACACTGCAGTGCGGTCATCATATGCGATCTCCAGGATCACTGCAGTGTGAACCGGCCCTAAAGGAAAAATATTTTGTGTCAAATAAACAAAGGAAGAACTTATGCATTATATTATTAATGAGCCTGTACATGGTTTTATTAACCACTTCAGCCCCAGAAGGATTTCCCAGTTTAGGACCAGAGCACTTTTTGCGATTCGGCACTCTGTCGCTTTAACTGACAATTGGGCGGTCGTGGGACGTTGTACCCAAACAAAATTTGCGTCCTTTTTTTCCCACAAATAGAGCTTTCATTTGGTGGTATCACCACCTCTGCATCATTTCTTTTTTTTCTCAGAAAACGGTTTTATTGGCATAAAACATAACAAAATAAAACCTTGCAGGCAATTCAAGATCAGTATACGGTCTTTACATGAGCGCCTTTACATGCATTCAGGAATCCATCAAAGATAATGTATAAATGTCTAGACCTTCATGTCCCCTTCACTCTCAACAACAGGCTGATATGCCCTTATTATTCAAATCAGATATCTAACGAATCCCGTTTTAAGCCCAAATATATGTTAACTCAATAGCGTGTCTAAAATTAGGTCTATCGGTGCAAGGCCTGGGGTGTTCAACCATGGGGACCATAGTGTGACAAATTTACCAGGGTGTTCCCGATGCTGAAAAATATATTTTTATAGTCTAAGAGTGTTTCCCATCTGGGCAATCCATTCCCTTGTGGTAGGAGGTTCAGTTTCCTTCCAGTGTTTGAGGATAAGCTTTCAGGCTTGAAAAAGAGTCCTGGAAATCGCTTGCTTGGGAATGTCTTCAGTCGGGAGGTCATCTAGAATTCCCAGTATACACGGCTTTGGGTCTATCGGGATATTGACCTGAACCACTGAGTTGATAGTCGTGACTACATCAGCCCAGTACCGATGTAGCTTTGGGCAACGCCACAGAAGATGGATAAGGTCCCCGTGTTCCCTCTCGCACCTGGTGCATTCAGAGCTGTCCCTCATACCAATACTATGCATCCTAGCAGGTGTGAAATGTACTCGTAGTATGTAAAGTTGGGACAAACATTGGGAGCATTCCTGTACCGACTGCAGCACCTCCTCCCACTGATCCTCCACAAATGAACCCACATATCTCTCCCATTTCAAAATTACTATCCGTATAGCGTCCTAAAACTAATGATATCAGCATTGAATAGGTTCGAGATATAAACCCTTTGAACTGGGACACCTCCGCCATGTAGTGGAATACTGGCGCTGCTGATTGTACCCATTCCTCTTCACCTATTTGAGCCTTTAGTGCATGTCGCATCTGTAAATAGGGAAAGTACATTGATTGGGGCAGCCCAAATTTGGTTTGTAAATCTGTAAAAGGAAGCAGTTTGCCATCCCATAGGATATGCACCATATGAGTGACACCATAGTATTTCCACCTTGTTGCACATGTTAGAGACTGCATTTCCTTATAATACCCGTTGTTCCATAGTGGGCTATACCCGGTGAATCCTATTACCTCCTGTTGTTGATGGACTTTATTCCATACTTTTTGCATCAAAACATAGCTAGGCCCTCTGCGACACTGCGCATCCCTGTGACATATTGTAAAAGAGCTGTAGTCGGCACGTGCAATATGCTGTAGCTGGGCAGCCAGATAATAAAGCCATGGTTTAGGTAGTGCCAATACCCCTGCCCCTTTGGGTTTCTGAAGTTGCTCCAACCTAATCCTCGGCTGTTTATTAAGCCATAGGAAGAAGCGAATCATTGAGTTAATGCAAAATATTTTGAGCGCTATCACCATAAGTGTGTTGTGTAGGATGTATAAGAGTTGTGGAATAAAAATAATTTTGGTAAGGTTTATTCCGCCTACCATTGACATCTTCAGTTTGGACCAAACCTTAATCTGACCCCGTATGCGGCTTAGCAATGGGGAGAGGTTAAGCAATACATACTCTCGCGTTTGTGGGGTAATATACACTCTTAAGTATTTAAAGGACAAGGCTACTGGAATGCCCTGGAGAGTAGGACCCTGGCTATCTGGGGTGGAATCTAGTGGCATCAGCGAGGATTTGCTCCAGTTGATCACTTATCCTGAAAAGGTTCCAAACCCCCTAACGACTGACATGGCCTCCTTCAGGGATTTCCCAATGTCACCCAGGAGTAGCATAGCATCATCCGCCTATAACATAAGCTTTTCGTGGATTTGCCCATACCTAAATCCCGGGAAGTTCCACTGTCAGAATCAGACTCAGCATATGAACCAGTAGACAGCAGCGGCACCTTGTCAGATAGCTCTGACAATGGAGTTGTGGTCCCTGTTAAGGTCAGCCGTACCAGATCCCGTTCTGCTGTCGCTGAAGTGCGCAGGGCTCTCATATGGAGCAGAGAGCCAGTACTAGCGCCGCTACTCCTTCTGGTGAAATGGCAAGCACCAGTGGCCTAGTATCCCCTGGACGTAGATGAACCAGCACTGCAGTATCACGGGGTGACGTGGCGAGTCCCATAAGTGCAGTACAAGCTGGTGTGGCTAGCACAAGTAATGCCCCGCAGCCACAAAGAAGACAAACACAGGCCTGCAGAACCCATAGTGCCCTTCCCGTTGAATTTGGTAACCCTGATTGGCAACCCCCCACTGGTTCAGCGCCTGTACTTCCCCCATTCACTGGCCAACCCGGAATCAGGGTGAATACAGCCGATTTTACGGCCATCGATTTTTATTCGCTGTTTTTCACGGAAGATCTCTATAGATCTATAGTGGACCAAAGCAATTTATAAGCTGGTCAATTCATCGCCACTAATCCCCATTTGACACTTGCCAGAGACTGGAAACCAATCACAGTTCCAGAATTTAAGACCTTTCTGGGCCTTTCCTTCCTCATGGGCATAACTAAAAAAACGGAGTTGCAGTCATATTGGTCCATTGACCCAATTCACCATATGCCCGTGTTCTCTGCTTGCATGTCCAGGGCATGATACGAGCAGATTTTGCGGTTAATGCACTTCAGTGACAATGAACTCAGTCGTCCACGGGGTGACCCTGAATTTGACCGGCTCTACAAAATTCGGCCCCTCATACACCACTTCAACACCAAGTTTGCCACACTTTTTATTTCCCATCCAAGTTGTGTGCGTGGACGAGTCCCTGGTTAAATTTTCTGGCCATCTTGCTTTCAAACAGTACATCCCCAGCAAGCCTGCCAGATACGGGGTCAAGATGTATAAGCTCTGTGACAGGGCCACAGGCTATACATGTAGCTTCCTGGTTTATGAGGGCAAAGATAGTCACGTAGAGCCGGAAGGATGCCCAGACTACATAGGGAGCGCTGGCAAGATTGTGTGGAGCTTGGTGTCACCCTTATTCAGAAAGGGGTACCACTTGTACGTGGACAATTATTACACGAGCGTGCCACTGTTTAGTCACTTGTTTGATCATCAAATTGGTGCATGTGGCACCGTGCGATCCCCCAACGACTTGTAGATTCCCGTCTTAGACCGGGGGAGAGAGCCTGCTTGAAGTGTATTAATTTTCTCGTGGTGAAGTGGAGGGACAATCAGAATGTTTTCTTTCTGACCTCCCTTCATGCAGATACGACAAATTTCTACGGCAACTTGTGTTGTGGAGAAACCCCTCTGTGTCCACGATTATAACCTAAATATGGGAGGGGTGGACCTCAACGACCAGTTATTGGCGCCGTACCTAATTACCTGCAAGGCTAGACGCTGGTACAAAAAAAATCTATATACCTTTTTCAATTTGCTTTGCTGAACGCTCATGTCTTATACAGAGTGTCAGGACGGATAGGATCCTTCCTCAAATTCATGGAAGAGATCGTCACAGACCTTCTGTATCCAGATGGTGCTGCACCCCCACTTCACAATGTGAATGCAGTTAGCCAGCTTCATGGGAGGCACTTTCCACGAGTCCTCCGTGGTACCCCAGGCCAAAGAACACCCCAAAAGAGATGTTGTGTCTGCAGACGATGTGGATACAGGAGTGACACCCGCACTTATTGTTCCACCTGTCCTGACCAGCCTGGTCTCTGCATCGATGACTCTTTTGAACGCTACCACATAATTAGTGAATTATTTATTCATTTAACCCACAGGCTGCATGAAAAAAAAGAACATTACAATATATGCCCAACAAGGACCAGCGACATACTAGTATGTTGCTGGTCTTCTCAGGTTCTCCTGTCCCACTGGGGAACGCGAGAATGCAGCTGGTGGTTCTAGGTGGAAGACTAGAATGGCTCCAATCATCTCTATGGCCTAAGAAACCAGAGGCTAGAGGCATTTTCTGACTTTGGTTTCGCTGGATATAAACAGCGCCAGATTGGGGAAGCTTCTTATCACACCGATTTTGGTGTGGTCAGATGCTTTAAGGGCTAGGGAAAGATCATAGAGTCTAGTAGACCCCAAATTTAAAAAAAAAAATGCGACAATATCTATTTTTATCATAGGGGATATTTAAAATCCCTGTGATAAAAATAAAAATGATGAAAAAAAAAGATGAAAGGGACAGTGTAAAAATAAAAAGCAAAATGAATAATTAAAAAAAGCTAAAAATGCACCCCTGCCCCCCCCCCCCCCGTGCACTCGTGCAAAGGTGGAGGCAAGCGTCAGTCTCGTGTCGTATGTAAACAACAATTTCACCATGCATGTGAGGTATCACCACAAACGTCAGATCGGGGGCAGTAATTCTAGCAGTTGATCTCCTCTGCAGATCTAAAGTGGTAACCTGTAAATGCTTTTAAAAATGTATATAGTTTGTCACTGCTTCGCCATGAGATCATCTTTTATACTTCACTAAACATTTGGGCAAAATAGTGTGTTTTTGGGCATTAAAATTCAAAAAAGCGTTTTTTCCACAAAAATTGCATTTGAAAAATCTCTGCACAAATACTTTGTGAAAAAAAAATTGTAACACCCACTATTTTAATCTGTAGGGCCTCTGCTTTAAAAATATATATAATGTTTGGGGGTTCAAAGTAATTTTCTAGCAAAAAAAAGGTATTTTTTCATGTAAACAAAAAGTGTCAGAAAAGACTTGGTGGATCAAGTGGTTAGAAGAGTGGGTGATGTTGGGCACAAAATGCCAGGACAGTTCAAACCCCCCCCCCAAATGGCCCTATTTTGGAAAGTAGACAACCCAAGCTATTTCTTGAGAGGCATGTTGAGTCCATGGAATATTTTATTTTTTTGTCATAAGTGATTGAAAAATGACAAAAAAAAAAAAAATTACACAAAGTTGTCAATGAAATGATATATTGCTCACACATGCCATGGATATGTGTGGAATTACATTCTGCTCCTTCTCCTGGGTACGGGGAACACCCCATGTGTGAGACTTTTTGGGAGCCCCGAAAACCAATCACTGCCTTCAGGATTTCTAAGGGCGAAAATGTATGCCTTCACTCCTCACTACCTACCCAGGCAGGGCCGATCCTGGGCGGGTGCGTGGGGTGCACCGCACCCAGGCGCCACAGAGGTGGGGGCGCTGAAGTGCCAGATTGCTTCTCTCCCTCCTCCTATCCTTATGTGTGTCACACACACAGTGGGGTTGCTAGGAGGGGAGATTGTCTCCCCCGTTTATTCCTTGCGCCCTCCCCACTGGGGGTCAGGGGGAGGTCACATGCGGCAGCAAGTAGTGGCTGGGAGCCTTCTCTCATCCTCTCCTGTGTTCTCTCCCCCGCATGCTGCTGCAGCCCAGCATGTATAGCAAAGGAGACGCAGCACAGGAGGGCAGAGAGAGAACAGAGCAGAGGAAGGATCCGTCCATCTCCCCGCCCACCTAGGCACTGCTCAGAGCTGTGCTTCCTCAGAGGCTATGCTGGGCTCCAGGGTCCTACTGCCACCCATCCGGCCTTTACTTAGGCAGGGAGACTGTGGCATTCTCAGGTGCCCTGCCACTACTGTTAAAGCCAGGACCTGACAAGAGGAGAGGACTCGGGAGGCAGAAGAACAGGTCACCAGCCGACTACCAGGAGGAGAGGTAAGTGAGCCACTACACTAAAGCTAAGCAAAGTCCTTAGTGGGGTGACTGGGGTTAAAATTTGTGATGTGTGTGGGGGGGGGGGGGGTATTTGTGAGATGTAGGGGGGGGATTTGTGAAGCATGGGGGGTACTAGTGGAGCGTGGGGGTACTTGTGGAGGGTAGGGGGAGTACTTGTGGAGGGTAGGGGGGGTATTTGTGGAGTGTAGGGGGGGATATTTATGAAGTGTGGGGGTATTTGTGATGTGTGGGTGAGAGCACTTGTGCAGTGTGGGGGTAATGCTGGTGGTTAATAATGCGTCCGCTGAGACCAGTGTTGGGGGTTAATAATGCGTCCGCTGAGACCAGTGTTGGGGGTTAATAATGCGTCTGCTGAGACCAGTACTGGGGGTTAATAATGCGTCCGCTGAGACCAGTACTGGGGGTTAATAATGCGTCCACTGAGACCAGTGCTGGGGGTTAATAATGCGTCCACTGAGACCAGTGCTGGTGGTTAATAATGCGTCCGCTGAGACCAGTGCTGGGGATTAATAATGCGTCCGCTGACAACTGTGCTGGTGGTTAATAATGCGTCCACTGAGACCAGTGCTGGGGGTTAATAATGCGTCCGCTGAGACCAGTGCTTGGGGTTAATAATGCGTCCGCTGACAACTGTGCTGGTGGTTAATAATGCGTCCACTGAGACCAGTGCTGGGGGTTAATAATGCGTCCACTGAGACCAGTGCTGGGGGTTAATAGTGCGTCCGCTGACAACTGTGCTGGTGGTTAATAATGCGTCCGCTGAGACCAGTACTGGGGGTTAATAATGCGTCCGCTGAGACCAGTGCTGGGGGTTAATAATGCGTCCGCTGACAACTGTGCTGGTGGTTAATAATGCGTCCACAGACCAGTGCTGGGGGTTAATAATGCGTCCACTGAGACCAGTGCTGGGGGTTAATAATGCGTCCGCTGACAACTGTGCTGGTGGTTAATAATGCGTCCGCTGAGACCAGTACTGGGGGTTAATAATGCGTCCGCTGAGACCAGTGCTGGGGGTTAATAATGCGTCCGCTGACAACTGTGCTGGTGGTTAATAATGCGTCCACAGACCAGTGCTGGGGGTTAATAATGCGTCCACTGAGACCAGTGCTGGGGGTTAATAATGCGTCCGCTGACACCAGTGCTGGGGATTAATAATGCGTCCGCTGACAACTGTGCTGGTGGTTAATAATGCGTCCACTGAGACCAGTGCTGGGGGTTAATAATGCGCCTGCTGACACCAGTGCTGGGTGTTTATAATGCGTCCACTGAGACCAGTAATGGGGATTAATAATGTGTCCGCTGACAACAATGCTGGGTGTTTATAATGCGTCCGCTGAGACCAGTACTGGGGGTTAATAATGCATCTGCTGAGACCAGTGCTGGGGGTTAATAATGCATCTGCTGAGACCAGTGCTGGGGATTAATAATGCGTCCGCTGACAACTGTGCTGGTGGTTAATAATGCGTCTGCTGAGACCAGTACTGGGGGTTAATAATGCGTCCGCTGACACCAGTGCTGGGGGTTAATAATGCGTCCGCTGACAACTGTGCTGGTGGTTAATAATGCGTCCACTGAGACCAGTGCTGGGGGTTAATAATGCGCCTGCTGACACCAGTGCTGGGTGTTTATAATGCGTCCACTGAGACCAGTAATGGGGATTAATAATGTGTCCGCTGACAACAATGCTGGGTGTTTATAATGCGTCCGCTGAGACCAGTACTGGGGGTTAATAATGCATCTGCTGAGACCATTGCTGGTGGTTAATAATGCGTCCTCTGACACCAGTGCTGGTGGTTAATAATGCGTCTGCTGAGACCAGTACTGGGGGTTAATAATGCATCTGCTGAGACCAGTGCTGGGGGTTAATAATGCGTCCGCTGACAACTGTGCTGGTGGTTAATAATGCGTCTGCTGAGACCAGTACTGGGGGTTAATAATGCGTCCGCTGACACCAGTGCTGGGGGTTAATAATGCGTCCGCTGACACCAGTGCTGGTGGTTAATAATGTGTCCGCTGACAACAATGCTGGGTGTTTATAATGCGTCCGCTGAGACCAGTATTGGGGGTTAATAATGCATCTGCTGAGACCAGTGTTGGTGGTTAATAATGCGTCCTCTGACACCAGTGCTGGTGGTTAATAATGCGTCTGCTGAGACCAGTTCTGGGGGTTAATATTGTGTCTGCTGAGACCAGTTCTGGGGGTTAATAATGCGTCTGCTGAGACCAGTGCTGGGGGTTAATAATGCGTCTGCTGAGACCAGTGCTGGGGGTTAAAAATGCGTCTGCTGAGACCAGTGCTGGGGGTTAATAATGCGTCTGCTGAGACCAGTGCTGGGGGTTAATAATGCGTCTGCTGAGACCAGTTCTGGGGGTTAATATTGTGTCTGCTGAGACCAGTGCTGGGGGTTAATAATGCGTCTGCTGAGACCAGTGCTGGGGGTTAATAATGCGCCCGCTGAGACCAGTGTTGGGGTTAATAATGCGTTCACTGGGACCAGTGCTGGAGGTAATAATGCGTCCGCTGACACCAGTGCTGGGTTTAATAGTGCATCCGTTGATGCCAGTGCTGGGCTTTAATAATGCGTTCACTGACACCAGTGCTTGGGATTAATAATGCGTCTACTTACACCAATGCTGGGGGTTAATAGTGCGTTTGCTGACAACAAAGCTGGGTTTTCATGGTGTGTCTGCTGACACCAGTGCTGGGGGTTAATAATACATCCACTGAGACCAGTGCTGAAGGTTAATAATGCCTCTGCTGAGACCAGTGCTGGGGGTTAATAAATCGTCTGCTGAGACCAGTGTTGGGGTTAATAATGCATCTGCTGAATACAGTGCTGGGGGTTAATAGTGGGTCAGCTGACACCAGTGTGAAAATTATTAGTGCCCCCTAGTTTTGACTGTGGTATCTTATGTGCCCCCCATATATTGTTCCTAGATTCTCCACTGCACACACCGCACATGCTTTAACCACCAGTGCTTGGGGTTAATAATGCATCCAGTGCTGGGGGTTAATAATGCGTCTGCTGACACCAATGCTGGGGGTTAATAATGCATCCACTGAGACCAGTGCTGGGGGTTAATAGTGCGTCCACTGACACCAGTGCTGAGGGTTAATAATGCCACTGCTGAGACCAGTTCTAGGGGTTTATAATGCGTCCACTGACACCAGTGCTGGGGGTTAATAATGCGTCTGCTGAGAACAGTGCTGTGGGGTTAATAGTGCGTCCGTTGAGACCAGTGCCTGGGAGTTAATAGTGTCTCCGCTGACACCAGTGTGACAATTATTAGTGCCCCCCCTAGTTTTGACTGTGGTATCTTATGTGCCCCCATATATTGTTCCTAGAATCACCACTGCACACACCGCACAAGCTTTGGTGTGAAATGCCCGGCATTGCTGTAACAAAGTCCTGCCTCCTAGACAGACTCCTGTGAGATAGACAGAACACTGATCTGATGCAGTGAAATTGAATCAGTGTGATGTGTATCATAAGAGCCGCGACCCGGTCTAGGAGGCGGGACTTTGTTACAGTGGCTGATTCAAATCCAAGCTCTGTGACAGTAGGAGATTGTCGCCGCTCTGTGTGATCCAGTGGCACTGGTAAGCTGCAATAGTTGGCCACTGGCAGGCTGCAATTGGTGGGCACTGGTAGGCTTCAATTGGTGAACACTGACAGGCTGCAATTGATGGGCACTAATAGGCTGCATTTGGTGGGCACTGATAAGCTGCATTGGTGGGCACTGATAAGCTGCAGTTGATGGACACTGCACTGGTTGGCTGCATTTGGTGGGCACTGACAAGCTGCATTTAATGGGCACTGGTAGGCTGAAATTGGTCAATTGGTGGGCACTGGTAGGCTGCATTTGATGAACACTGCACTGGTAAGCTGCATTTAATGGGTACTGATAAGCTGCATTTGATGGGCACTGGTAGGCTGAAATTGGTCAATTGGTGGGCACTGGTAGGCTGCATTTCATGAACACTGCACTGGTAAGCTGCATTTAATGGGTACTGATAAGCTGCATTTGATGGGCACTGGTAGGGTGCAATTGGTGGACACTGATAAGCTGCATTTGATGGGCACCAATAAGGCTGCATTTGGTGGGAACTGATAAGCTGCATTTGTAGGGCACTGCACTTGGTGGGCACTGGTAGGCTGCACTTGGTGGGTACTGGTAGGCTGCAATTGGTGGACACTGGTAGGCTGCAATTGGCGGCACTGGTAGGCTGCATTTTATGGGCACTGGTAGGCTGCATTTTATAGGCACTGGTAGGCTGCATTTATTGGGCACTGGAAGACTGCACTTGGTGGGCACTGGCAGGCTGCAAGTGATGGGCACTAGTAGGATGCATTTGATCGGCACTGATAAGGCTGCATTTGGTGGGCACTGGTAGGCTGCAATTGGTGGGCACCGGTAGGTTGCAGTTGATGAGTAGTTGACGTTGGATGGCCACGGGTGGTTAACGTCGGATGGTCACGGGTGGTTTACGTCGGAATAGTCAC
>BLSH010314417.1:49338-63506 GCA_018402905.1 Glandirana rugosa | reverse complement strand
TGAAAATGTTACTGTAACCTGGTTATGTTATAAAACTGTCCGTTTTATCTTCAATAAAACTTTGAAATAAAAAAAAAAAAAAAAAAAAAAACCAAGCACACCATTGTTTTTCTTGTGAAATTCCCAATAAGTTTGATGTGTCACATGACCGTCTTCCTATTGAAAAAACAAAAGTTGGATTCAAAATGGCCGACTTCAAAATGGCCGCCATGGTCACCACCCATCTTGAAAAGTTTCCCCCCTCACCTATTCTAATGTGCCACAAACAGGAAGTTAATATCACCAACCATTCCCATTTTATTAAGGTGTATCCATATAAATGGCCCACCCTGTATATTATATTATATATTTTTATGTTGTTCAGCTTATTGATGATTTTATATAATAACCGTCCATCGCTACACAAGTGGCACCAGCAGGGTTAAAAGTGACAATAGGGGAGGCGTGTAGTCATGTTGCGTACCTCCCACCCTTTTGCCCATAAATGTGCCCTACTCCATAATGCAGCATGTCCCACTGACTGAGCCATCCACACACAGCACAGCAGCCCACCGTTCATTCACAGAAGCCCAGCAGGACACCCAGTACGGACTATTAAAGAAGCAGGCAGTGGCTTACACTGCAATGTGCTGAACCCTACCACTCTTGAGTAGTTTCATGCTTTTAAATAAACTCTTGTTTTTAAAACTGCTACTCTTAGAGGCACGCCTGTTCCTTTTCCTTTCGCGCACTGCCTTAGCCCCTTGGTCTTCCTCATCATCCGAGGGGTCAAGTTCACCCTCAGAAAGTTCCACGGGGGTCCCCGTGACCCCCGAAGCCACTTCCGGTTCGGAATCCTCCCCTGAGGAACAAGGGGGAGGAGGGCGCTTCTTAGTGGCCCCCGGGGCCGTGCTCGGCCCCACCCAGGGAAGAAATTCCCCAAACACCGCCCTCAGCTGTTCTAGGGACACCAGGGACCCCAAAGCAGGTTGCACTGTCGCTGATTCCTCTTCAGAGGGCCCTGCAGGGTCATCTGCCATCACTCCACTCAGACTGAACACACACAGTGAGGACAACAATTAGCGGCACCCCCACACTGTAACCACACCACCGCCCCTCAGAACGCCAGGGAGACCCAGGAGGACTGCACCCACCGCCACCAGCACCCCCAGGAAGCCAGCTATACTTGCTGTTTTTTCCACAGAAAAACGTCCTGAGGACCGCCAGAGAGCTTGCGCCGTCAGCAGCCAGCCACACTGTCCCAGTAAAGTGAAAGTAAAAACGGCAGCAGCATGTTTTCTCAGCATGCAGGGACTCCAATATGGCCGCCAGGACATCTACTAGAGGCCAAAAGGCTGCTGAGGACCGAAGCTCTGGCAAAATGGCCACCACAGCACTGGAGGGAAAATCCCATGAAAAATGGCCGCGGCTATGGCAAAATGGTGGCGATCCGCTGCAAAATGGCGGCGGATCGCCGCATGGCAGCCTAGGCGGTATGCACACAGTGCCAAATGGGGTGCAGAGCAGGGGAGGAGGGGGGAGGGGTAAGAGGAAAGGACGAAGGGACCCAGGAGAGCCCCAGCAACCAGCCTCTACCGGTGGCTAACGCAGACAGAGATGCCAAAAATCACCCGGCGCCCCCCCCCCAATGCCCCAGGAGGAGCAGATGGGGGCTCACAAACCACTCCTGAGGGGCGCAGTGGGTAGCCACCCGGTAGCAGACTTTTCTCCCCAGCTGGGGAGGGATGCTGCTGGCCACAAGCCCTTGGACAGGATCAAATCCAGACACTGGGCACAAGTGGGGATCACCCACTGGCCGTCCGCACGGAACGGGCACGATGCGGCGGAACCCACTATAGCCTGGGACTAGCTCGCATCAGTTGGCCGTGCTGGGGAAAGTACAGGATTTTCCAGGAACCCTCTATGCCCCATCCGGCTTCTTGATAGTAGTCCTCATTAGCTTGATGAAAAATAAAAAAGCGGTAGCAAAAATCTAAACCGCAGGTCCCATAAGGGAGCCAGGTCAACTCCTTGCACTAGGCATGTTAAAACTGATGTACTGAGCAGAGTAGGGGGATTATATGGGAAAGAGGACAGCCCCCTGGGAGGGGCCAGCTTGCTTTCTTTCTTTGCCTAGTTAACTCCTAATAGGATCTGCATATAACCCACATGTCAATGGAGAGCTGCGTCTGTCAGTGAACATAGGAGAAATCCAATTTATTTTTTTCATTCTGGTTTTTATGATTGATGAATTTTTTAAATGAAAGTGTGCCCAAAAGGAAGCAACTGTTACTGCACTGTCTCTTTAGTGCTCTGGAAATCCATTGTCATGTATTAAATGTTTATTTTTGTAGCGCCCTTCTAGTTTGGGTACTAGTGAGTGTATATAGTTTTTGGCTCTCTCGGCTTAACAGGAGAGTAGATAGGCAAAACTTATATGCTATCTGCTTATCAGAGAGCCTGGATTTGAGTAAGGTCTGCTCAGTATGCTCTGGTGCTGATTCATGTGGTCTGAAGAGTTTTACACTGTCCAATTGTATGGATCCCTATTGGGCAGTGTGAGGAGAACCCAGCCAGTGACAGCAGGTGTATTTGAAGGTGGTTCTGACCAACTAGTAGGGAAGTGACCCTGCATCTTGGGTGAACAACTTCATATAAAAGGGAGCACACCCAGACCTCAGGGGTGGGGGTGTATGTTTAGCTCCTGGCTGCTAGGCTTGCGGCCTATCCAGAAGGCTGGAGATGCTGGGCCTGGTCGAGGCCTAGCTAAAGTTGCTGAAGCTGCAGCCCAGAGTTCTTTAAAGCTGACAGAGGGGAACGTCCTTGGATCCTGTCTGGTATCACTGTGGCAAAGTGTCGCTTGGAAGTTGGAAGAAGGCTGCTGGCTGTCCCGGGACATGGTGTGAGTACAGACCCATGAAGGGATCCCTGAGACTGTGTTGTTAGAATTCCCCTCCTGCTCCTCAGTCAGCTAACTGGGTGTGTGAGCTAGAAAGGAAACACTGGTGAGTGTCTTGAAGAAACAAAGTCCGGCCTGTCCTTACTGCTTAACATGTCCAGATCCGCGCTATTGCCGAAGTACGGCTCAAGCGCGGATCTGATTTTCCGGGATGACGTTTATGGACGTCGTCCCCTTTGCACACTCCCGGCACGCACTCACAAGCGGCGGCGGTGCGCGCGGCTGCCGCATGCTGCGTGGGCATGCCTGCGGGTTGGACAGACTCGATATCCGCTCGTGACCCGCGAACAACTGTCAGAGCTGCAGAATGGGAAACTGCCGATGTAAGCACGGCGGTTCTCCGTTCTGTGAAGGGGGTCATAACAGATCTACTGATCCCTGTGATCGGGATCAGTGAGATCTGTTATGTCCCTGCTAGCCCAGCCCCCATTCAGTTAGAACACAATGAGGGAACACAGTTAACCCCTTCACTGCCCCTTCGTTGTTAACCCCTTCACTGTCTATGACATTTATACAGTAATCAGTGAATATTTAAATTTCTGATCGCTGTATAAATGTCATTGGTCCCAGAAAAGTGTCAAAAATGTCCGACATGTCCGCCCCAATATTAAAGTCCCGATAAAAATCGCAGATCGCCGCCATTACTAGTAAAACAGAAAAGAAAAAAAGAAAAAACGCCATAAATCAATTCCCATAGTTTGTAGATACAATAACTTTTGCGCAAACCAATCAATATACGGCGATTGCGTTTTTTTCTTACCAAAAATATGTAGAAGAATATATATCGGCCAAACCTGATGAATAATTTTTTTTTTAGATTTTTTTTTGGATTTGTATTATAGCAAAAAGGAAAAAATATTGTTCTTTTTTCAAAATTGTTGCTCTTTGTTTGTTTATAGCACAAAAAATAAACACCGCAGAGGTGATTAAATACCACCAAAAGAAAGCTCTATTTGTGGTAAAAAAATGATAAAAATTTTGTTTGGGTACTACGTTGCACGACCGCGCAATTTTCATTCAAAATGCGACAATGCGGAAAGCCTAAAATTGGTCTGGGCAGGAGGGGGGTTTAAGCGCCCAGTAAGCAATAGGTTAAAGAGGGACTTGTTTCACTAGGATCAGTTTGTTAGCGTTGTCACTGGAGTCAGCCTGCTACTTGTTTTACTGGAATCAGCCTGCTACCTGCATTACTGAGATCAGTCTGTTATGTAGTATCACTGACAGTCTGCTGAACAGAGATAGGGAGAAGTTGTCCTCTTCTAAAATCAGTTAACTCGGAGTATCCCATCCATTCCCTTCTCCTATCCAAGTTCTACAATAAAGCATCAAAAATGAATTCACTAGACTGGTCATTGAAAATTAGCAGGACTGTGTGTGTGCACCTGACAGTGTGAAAATCCATGGTGACTGGCTGTAGGATAATCAGAGGGAGGCCCGGGACAAATGTATGTAAATCAGCAGCTCCTTCAGGGGTACCGCTAGATTTGTAAAACAAATATTGTACATTGTGGCATGGGGGTGCTTAGCCCTCGTGGTATATGTGTTTTAGTGAGTTCACTCCAGCCAGGATCTCTGTTTGAGGGCATGATAGCCCATGTTTATTTAAAAGAAAGTTCAAGGAAAACAATAATCACAGGTTTCCCCACACAGGGGGTTCCACCATCACTGTACCATCGCCAACCTTCAGCCTCCTGGCTCATTAACGTTCAGTCACTCTCCTGGCTATAACGATATCCTAGCCCTCCTGGCTTAAAAGTGATCAATAGCTCTCCTGGCTATAAGCGATCAATAGCTCTCCTGGCTCTCCTGGCTATAAGGTTCCGTAGCCCTCCTGGCTAAAGTGATTTTTTCAGTGATTTTTCTGTATATTGCCGGGAGCCGGCAATACATTACAGCCGCGATAATAAATGACAATTTTTCTTTCACAAATGTCATTTTGCTCTGGCTATGTTATAAACATCACAGAGGTGCGCACTTTTACAGGTAGACTAAGGGACCCCCCAGGCATGATATTTAAAGGGATATCTCATTTTTATTGTTTCACTTTAAGCATTATTAAAATTACTGCTCCTGAAAAAATAGATTTAAAAACTTTGAAAACTTTTTTCATCGATACATGTCCCCTAGGGCAGGGCCTGGGTCCCCATACACTATTTAGGGCAATAACTTGCATATAAACCTTTAAAATGAGCACTTTTGATTTTTCATGTTCGGGTCCCATAGACTTTAATGGTGTTCGAATGTTCGCACAAATCTTTCGCCTGTTCGCATGTTCTGGTGCGAACCTAACCGGGGGGTGTTCGACCCATCCCTACTTGTGACCCTCGTCACACATTTTCAGCTGACGTGTGCTGTTGGCTGACGTCACAGAGCCGGTCCAGGCTGGGGAAAGATCGCAACCATATGGTCGGGATCTGATCACATGCCTGGATCGGCACCCAGCTCAGTCTGAGGCGGCCACTCCCACCCACTCCACAGCCCAGTGTTTCAGTGAGCGAGGGGGGCAGAGCAGAGCCAGAGACTGACAGTCACCAGCTCTCTGCTTAGGGAGCACTGAGAACTGAGTGATCAGCGGTGTTTGATTACTTGGTTCTCAGCCTTAGAGCTGGCGGGGGGGGGCAGATGCAGCACCCACCTACATAAGTATGATTGAAAAAAAAATTCCCATACCTCACATCTCCTCTTTCCTGCTATCTAGCTCACATGACAATTAGGCCTCATTCACATGGAGCATATGCGTCCATGTCCAGTGTAATTGGCGTGTACCATGTGGGGACACATTGTGTTCTATGCACCCCTGTACTGTCCAGTCAACGTCAATTGGGATGCAGAAGCTGCATGGACATAGTCGAATGTCAAAATTTGACATGCAGACCGGACGGGATGCATGTATCTGAATGCACAGTGTCTGCATTCGGATCTGTGCACCCACTTCTATAGATGAAGCTCTCTGGTGGATGCAGATGCAGCAAATAGTGGCTCAGCATACAGGACCTGTCTCAGTGCCTGTCTGAATGAGCCCTTAGGGGAATTTATCAAAACTAGAGCAGACAGAATCTGGAGCAGCCGTGCATGGCAACCAATCAGCTCATAGCTTTCATTTTCAAAGCTGAACATGCTGAAGATAGAAGCTGAATGGTTGCCATGCGTAGCTATTCCAGATTCTGACTGCACCAGTTTTGATAACTTCTACTCACTGTGTTTTACATTCTAAGTACAGCACATTCTTTGTTAAAGTGCTTGTAAAGGCAAAAGGTTTTTTACCTTGGGTAAAAAACCCTTCTGTGTGCAGCAAACCCACCTTTTACTTACCCGAGCCCCCCTCTCGATCCAGCGATGTCCATGAGAGCCTTGGCTCTCCAGAAACTCACACTCCTGATTGGCAGCAGTGGGAGCCATTGGCTCTTGCTGCTGTCAATCACAGCCAGGGAGCCAATCAGGAGACGAAATGGGTGGGAGTGTGCTTGCTTGGATGCCCCCATAGCAAGCTGCTTGCTGTGGGGGCATCCAGAAGGAGGGAGGTTCCAGGGGTGCTGGTGAGGGACCCGAGAAGAGGAGGATTCAGGCTGCTCTGTGCAAAACCATTACACAGAGCAGGTAATTATAACAAGTTTGTTATTTAAAAAAACAAGACTTTAATATCACTTTAAGGTTAGCTGTATGTAGTAAAGAATATGCAATAGAACAGTTTTATTTAATTAAAATGAGCGTACTGAGGTTTGTACTGTCTGGCCTGGTATGTTCTTGGAGGGGGACCCAATGCCGTTTTTTTTTTTAATTTGGCGTGAAGTTCCCCTTCAAGATCCCCAGAGCACAAGGTGCCTGGTATTGTCGGGAACAAAGTCGGATCCCGGTTCACAGAAAATTGGGCCGACTTTGAACCAATGTAGGACCGTAAATCGCACAGCAAAGTAGGATCAAAGTGGGACCATTTAAATGTTGGATAGTGTGAACCCAGCCTAAGTCACATATAATAATCTAACATAGAAACTTAATTTTAGCCTGTTTGTCATTCAATTTTATATTCATGCATAAACCTTTGCATCCCCATACCATCAATCATTAATTTAAACAAAAAAAAGAGAAAATAGAATGAAGAGAGGATAAAAAAGAAAGATGCAGAGAAAGAAAAAAAAGAAAAGAAAAAGTATTTCTTTTTTAATTCTTTCTTTCTGTAGGATGTGCTACAGCAACATTGACACACATAAAGGCAGAGATGCTACTTTATTGCAAGCTTCCCAAGAAACAGAAAACAGAGCACAGACTGTCAAAGGTCCTCCTTCAGTCCCCTCTTCCTTTAATATTTTTTTTCAGATTTTTTTTAATAGCCTATACAAAAACATTTAAAATCTCATTTTATTCCTGTTTGTAGCGCCACATTTGGAAACATACTTGGTACCAGAAACATGATTCTAGTTCTTTATAAAAGGGACAAATCTAAAATGATAGTTGACCATAATTACTTTTTGTAACCCTAAAATTTGTCGGAAATATTTTAGTGAACCCTCATTTGTAGGAACTTAATTTATTTCTCTTCGTTTTTAATTTTTTTTGTAGCACTGAATTAATAAGTTGGGGGGGGCTTTGGTGTTCTCACCCACCTTGGTACTACTGATCCCCCAAAGTATTTGGTAAAACTAAATAGCAAAGTAAAATATACATTTCTGTTTGCGCAAAACATAGTAAGGAGCCAAAAAAAACAGATCAGATCCCATTACAGGCTGGAGGGGGAAGCATGTTGTGTCAATGAGCTGCTGTACAACAGTCAATGAAATTCTTTAGAGGCACCACACCTCTGAATGAGGTCATGGACGGCAAAGCAGCTCTATGACGGCTCAGCACTGGGAGCGCTTCCATGACAGCAGCATTGTTACTCCCTCTTTACCCTGCCATTCCTCCAGCATTAGTAAAATTAGTAAAATCAAACCACCAATTCCTGCATAATAGGAACACTGTAATCTATCCCACTCCCCACATGTAGAACAGCTTCTAGATGGTTAATGGGGACATGTATTTAAAGTGGTTGTCAACTCTTGACAACCACTTTAACCTACAGGTAAGCCTATACTAAACTTGCACGGTTTAGAGGATATACAGTCTACTCGCCGACGTCGTCAGGCGCTTGCAGAGTGAAGAAACAGCCTCCATGACGTTTCTTCACTGAGATCCTGCCGCGATTGGCAGCTCCCGCGTGCATTTGCGGGAGTGACGTCATGCGGTTCCGGCAAATCACAGAACTGGAGTCCATGGCCCCGGAAGGAAGAGGGGCGAAGATGGACGCTTCTGGAGCGGGGACAGCCCAGGCTTCCAATGTGGGTAAATGTCACATAATAGTATGCTAGTATATGCTAGTATTGCTGAGCAACAAAGAGGAAGTAAAACCCATCAGGGTTTACTTCCCCTATAAAGCATATGAAAACAAAAAAGTAATACAGTGCAGCTTACTACTAGAGTACTGTGAAAAAGTAATTAGCCCCTTCCTGATTTTTAATACATTTGCACATTTGTCACACGTAAATTATTCAGATCATCAAACAAAATTTTAATAGTACACAAAGATAACCCAAGTAAATACAAAATCCAGTTGCAAAGAAATGAGAATAAGGTTTTGGAGTGGCCTAATCAAAGTCTAAACTCAAAGTGTTTGTTAAGTCATAATTATGTCTATGCCAGCCCAAGTATTAGAGCCTGGCATTGCACACTGTGTAAGTCTTTTATAAAAATTAGGCTTTTAAATAATTGTTTAGAGCTGTCTTCAGGCTGGTCACATGACTAGCGGCTGCTGTATACCTCCGATGGATGGCTTCTGCAGGAGGGGCTAAGATCTCCCTCTGTCGTCAGCTGGGGAGGTCACATGGCTGCTCAGCCCCTCCTGCAATAGCGGTCACCTACCTGGTGGTTGAGTCTGGCTTATGCGGGGAAACCTCTCTTGTGGCCCTGGTTTGAGAACCCCTGGTAGTGCAGACAGGGAGCTCAGGAGCACAGGGGGGCACGAGGGCTGGACAAGTCTGTGATGGCTGGTATAGGTTCACAGAAGCTCGTGCAGGCTGAAGGATAGTGGTGCAGTCCGGGTCAGCAACTGGCTGGCAGTGAAGTACAGAGGGATCAGGCAAATGGGTAGTCGGGTACAGGCTGAGTCGGCAAAGTGCAAGCGGCTGAAGTACAAAGGGAACAGGCAGAAGAGTAGTCAAACAATCTGAGGTCAGGGCAGGCAGACAGCAACAAAGTCCAAAGGGTAGCCGGGGTCACAGGAACAGGAAGTCTCTCAGAACAAACGCTGGGGGGGGTGGGGTCACAGGTGCAGGAACGCTGTAGAACGGACAGCACTGGCTGCAGGGTGCTGTCCGCTTAAATGGCTGTTTTGGCGCCATGGCGACGCACCCGCGCGCAGTTATACCAGCGGGCATAGATGGTCCCTTACAATAGCCCTGGAAACAGTCCAAGGGTCACATGACCGGCCTGACTCTAAACAGGTATTTACAAGCCTGTTTTTTACAAAAGAATAATAGTGTGGTATGCCAGGCTATAATAGAAGGGCTGGCAGTGAGCATTTCAAAGTTTTTATCAGTACTAATTGTGTCAGGGGAGGTGTAGACAGACACAGAACACAGGCCCCCCCCCCCCCCAGTCCATACCAGGCCCTGCGGGTGGGGGGGGTTAGCAAGGGGGCCCCCTGATTCTGACCTCCCCCCCCCATGTGAATGGATATAGCGTATATTGCACCCCTTCCCATTCACCAAAAGGTCAAAAAACGTTTCCTGTGTTTCTTTTTGACACAAGTCTTCATTAGAGGACTGTACATGTCTACTGTATACCACCAATTCACACAAATATGCGGCCACTCGACGTCAAGGCTTACCCGCCGAGAGGCAGCATATTTGCGTGCAGCCGACACCAACGTGTTAAACAGTCCATTCATGCTGGAAAATCTTCCAATGTGGCTGAATTAAAACAATTCTGCAGAGAAGAGTAGGCCAAAATTCCTCCACAGCGATGTGAAAGACTCATTGCCATTTATCGCAAATGTTTGATTGCAGTTATTCCCTTGAAGGGTGGCACAACCAGTTATTAGGTTTAGGGGGCAATTACTTTTTCACATAGGGCCAGGCAGGTTTGGACAGCTTTTTTCTCTTAAATGAAATCATCATTTATAAACTGCATTTTGTATTTACTTGGGTTATCTTTCTGTAATATTAAAATTAGTTTGACTAGCTTCAAGAAGACAACCATATAGTGATCAAAAAGAGCGACAAGGGTGGGAATGTCATCATCTTGGATGACAGAATGTACAAAGGCGAAGTCAAGCACCTCCTAGGAGAAAGGGACACTTATAATTTATTAGAGCAGGACCCCTTCCCTGGAATTAAGGATGCACTTAATGAAAAGTTGATGTTTGCCAAAGAGGAAGGGTTATTGACCAAAAGGGAGTTTGACTATCTGAAGGTGGAGGACTATAATGTCCCCACCTTCTATATAATCCAAAAGGTACATAAAAACTTGGAGTCCCCACCAGGATGCAAGATTGTGTCCGCTATAAGAGGCCCACTAGATAGAATATGCACATATCTGAATCTGATGTTAAAAGATATGGTCACAAGTTTGAAGTCTTATGTCCAGGACACTAGGGATGTCCTGGCAAAAATAAACAACATATAACTTGAGACAGGGATGTGGCTGGTAGGAGTGGATATCGAGTCCCTGTATACTTCAATCCCCCATGGATGTGGCCTGGGAGTGGTAGAGGAATATCTGCATGAACATTACCCAGAATGCGGACCTCAGAACAAATTTATACTAGAACTTTTAGAGTTTGCATTAAAAAACAACTGTTTTCAATCCCTCAAGAGGTATTATGGTCAGATAAGGGGCACATCCATGGGGGCTTCCTGGGCCCCGGCATACGCTTGCCTCCACTTGAGACAGTGGGAAGAGCATGATGTATATACGACCCAGATGTACCTCGGCCGCGTATGCATGTGGCTGAGGTACATAGATGACATACTCCTCCTGTGGAAGGGTGATCTTATAGAACTACACGAGTTCATGGACCTTCTAAATACAAATGATAGGAATATACATTTGATGTACACCTATGATGACAAAAGAATATCCTTCCTGGACCTCTGGGTTTCAATAGAGGGGGACTCTCTGATGACCAGTACATTTAGGAAGGAAACATCGGCTAACACATTATTACAAGCCAATAGTCGTCATCATCCTAGATGGCTAAAGGATGGTATACCAGTGGGTCAATTCCTCCGTTTGAAGCGCAATTGTTCCAGGAGAGAGGATTATGCAAGAGAAGGCAGGGAACTCTATACAGGATTCCCGAGAAAGGGGCTATACCCATGGCCAATTAAAAAAGGTAAAAAGAAAAGTGGGGCAATGGGATCGGAGTGATTTACTCAAATCCAAATCCACTGAGGAAGGTGAAACCATATACGGTTGAACTGGAGCCTCTCCTTCCTTCTCCACCCTGAGGGTAATTACTCAGTTTGGTTCCCAGTGGAATGAAGTCCGACAGGTCTTGGACAAACACTGGGGAATAATGACTAATGCCCCAGGAGTAGCAGAAATGATTGGACCCTCACCGAAAATGGTGCCCAGGAGGGCCAAAAATGTAGGTGACATGCTGATTAGATCAGAGTACACAAAGGGGACAGAAAAGTCTTGTCTGTCTTACTTCCCCAGGAGTAAAGGGATGTTCCTCTGTGGGCGCTGTCAGGTATGCCCATATGTAGATAGGACGGATACCTTTTTTGATTCACAAAAGAAAAGGTCATACCAAATTCAGGACCTGGTGAATTGCTCCACGGAGAGGGTGATCTATATGGTCACATGTCCCTATGAAAAGATGTACATAGGGAAAACAAGTCGAACATTCAAAATACGCATGGGGGAGCACATGCGTGAGATAAAAGCAAACGATCCGGAAAAACCATTGGCACGCCACTTTTCACAGACCCATGGGGGAAACCTAGATGGTATGAGTGTCAAAATTATCTATGCACTTAAACTACCAGCTAGAAGGGGGGATTTTAACTGGATCTTATTACATAAAGAGAAATCTTGGATCTATAAATTGGGTTCTGTAGCCCCTTTGGGCCTAAATACAGAACTCGATTTACAGGTGTTCTTGGAACAGTAGGATATAATCACATATAGCAAGAACATAATAACAAAGGGACTCTATGTGAATGGTAGAATGTGTTTTATGTTGTCTATGTGTGTAAGTGTGCTGTCTTCTTCCCCTTTTTTCCTTTCCCATTGAAAATATCAACACCACTCTCCCCGCGCGTTTTGCAACTGTTGGTTGCAAAACGTGATGACATCATCAAAAGTCACGAGACGCCGTCTACGATACCCCGGCAATGTCTCTCTGATGGTAACTTGCAGGAGAACGGAGTCGTTGGACCAACGTATCGGGGGAGGTAGCTGGAGGTAGGAGGAGGAAATGAAGGCAAACGAGGCGAGTCCAGTGCACGGTGTATTATTGAGATCTAACACGGAGGAGCAGAGCCACTACAAGTATGTACATACCAGGGAGTTACCCGCACCATACTGGCCAAGCGTATGCAAGCACCAGGTGAGAACGGACACTGCTCTATTACAACAGCAGCCAAGACTATAAATGCTTATCTATCTTTGTGTATACAGTGCAGCATTGGCAGCCAGGCAAATGCATTATGCATACCAGGCGATGCATTGAGTATACACCCACTGTGTGTCAGTGAGGACGACTCAGTGAGTGGGCATCAAGGAAATAGGAGGGTCCGTGTTTGCCCTCCCTTCAGCACTAGAGTGTCAGCAGCTTGGCATTTAATGTGTTATACCGGTTGGACTATTAACCAATATCTATTGAATAGTTACCACCAATTGGCAGAACAATGGGACATTTGGTATTAGCGGTACCATTGTATGACTGGTGGGAACACACAGACTACGGCTTTGCTTATCAATCTCGGATTTTCACATGGCTTTTCTCCTCTTTTGATCCTCCAATTTTGCAACTGTGCTTTGCCCCAGGAATAGGAATAGGAATATCCCCTCCCAATCCTCCCCTTATGCCTCCCTATCCAACCTTCCTCTCTCTCTCTCCCCCCCCCCCATCTTGACTCAAGTCACCATGGGATACCCATATATACAATGTGTTGATAGATGGTATACGATAGATTCCCGTGGGTGGTCCTAGGTGTGCATCTGAACTGGCATCCGGACAAATTGTTCATTGTTTGTTAAGTGTAGTGTCAAATTAGTGTTTGTCTTCACTTGGTTGTCTGGGGGTGTTTAGAGGGCCAATTGGACCCTGTTCTTATGAGCCTCAAACGTGGTGTACATACTATATTATATAATAAAGTAATTTTGTATTCATTGACCCTGTTGAGTATCACTCCATTTGACCATCTTTTGGTTCCACTGGCTGTGGTGGGACATTTTTATAGTTTCTAGGCGGTATAGGTCAGAGTGACAGCGAAATTGCATAACAGGAGTCAATAGAATATGTTTAGTGATCACCAGCACTATCCTCCTTTTTTCTTTAGTTGTATTAGCCACACAAGCAGGAAATGACATACCCAGGGAGCTTTCTGTACACCATCTCTGTACAGAGCATTTCAAGGTAGCCATATTGCATTGCATTTTACAGAAAATTACAGCGGCTACAGATTTAAAAGGAAAGGCCATTTTCAATAACCTTCATTTACAATATGACTTATGTCGAAATTATATATACTACATTTTTTAAATATTTTTTTTTATTTGCAAATTTTTTCCCCCACGAAAGTGGAGTTACTCTTTAAGGCCTCATGCACACTGGGCAGTTAGCTCTGGTACGCCGGAGCCTCATACTGGAGCTAAATTTAAAATTCATTATCTGATCTAGAAGGTATGATTTGGGCAGCATATTACCCTAAATATTGGTATCACTCAGTGCACCGTCCAGCTGCAGCAGCTTTCAGCCTCTCATAGGGTTTTATAGGCTGCCAGCAGAATGGTGCACTTGTGCCTTCCACCTGTACCTAAACCCCAAAGCCTCATGCACCAGGACTGAATGCCCAGTGTGCTGGGGGCCTAAAATGTATGTAAACCCCAAATCTATTCTCAGCATGTGCATCAAGCCCCCCAGTACCTATTTTTCCTGCCCCCCCCCAAGGACGTGGCTCAGTGCCATAAAGTACCCCGCAGTCTTCATACCGTGACTCGGTGCAGGAACCCCCCCCCGTCCTTTTTA
>BLSH010314417.1:33439-49328 GCA_018402905.1 Glandirana rugosa | reverse complement strand
TTGCAAATTTTTTCCCCCACGAAAGTGGAGTTACTCTTTAAGGCCTCATGCACACTGGGCAGTTAGCTCTGGTACGCCGGAGCCTCATACTGGAGCTAAATTTAAAATTCATTATCTGATCTAGAAGGTATGATTTGGGCAGCATATTACCCTAAATATTGGTATCACTCAGTGCACCGTCCAGCTGCAGCAGCTTTCAGCCTCTCATAGGGTTTTATAGGCTGCCAGCAGAATGGTGCACTTGTGCCTTCCACCTGTACCTAAACCCCAAAGCCTCATGCACCAGGACTGAATGCCCAGTGTGCTGGGGGCCTAAAATGTATGTAAACCCCAAATCTATTCTCAGCATGTGCATCAAGCCCCCCAGTACCTATTTTTCCTGCCCCCCCCCCCCCATGACGTGGCTCAGTGCCATAAAGTACCCCGCAGTCTCCTGAAACCTGACATGTCCCAGGAGGCTGTGGACTCTGTACGCATAACTATCGCCTAGGCGAGGAATAAGGAAGTGTGGGAAGGGGTGCCCAAGAAAGGTACCCCCCCATCCAAAAAAACAAAACAAATTCTATTAAGAGGGGAGCAGAAGGTGAATGATATAAAATTGGAGAGGATGAAGTTCTGCTTCAGAGCAGAACTAAACCCTCCTATTCTTTACAGCCAAGGAAGCTGTCATCTTAACCTGTGTTTGATCTGCAACTGCCATAGTGCTGCATAGGGCTCTGAGGAAGGGGGAGGGTCTCCCCTCCAAACGCGCCAGCCATTTGAAAGGTCCTCCGGTGTGCTGGACACAGCCCTGGTTGCTCTTTGTCCATTGCACACTTTGATACTGTATGACTTTACTACTACTATGTTTGAGAGTATGCAGGGGTGGACTGACCCATCGAGAGAACACCCATGCGATGCGATTCTAGTGCGGGAAAAAAAAAAAAAAGGGTACAAGTGTATGGCTGAACTTGAATTGCTCAGAGATCGCATGTGATCGGCACCCCCACTGCGAGTGTGTATCGCATGCAATCTCTGAGATTGCATCAGTCTAAACCCAGGCTGCAAGTGGAACTTTAGTCAGAAAATGAAGTCCTGCTAGATGACTTCAGGCTGGCCCCTTTTGCAGTTATAGTGTTGTAAAACATTAAAAAAGTCCCTATACTGATTAAAATCCAGTAATACACTGCCTCACCCTTCTCTGCACATGCTCAGTTGTTCTCTATTTTTAGGCACTGTGCTGAGTTTGTAGAGGCCAATCTGCTGACAGAATTAAACCCTCTTAGCCTTTACAGCAACTGCCATGGTGCTGCACATGGATCAGTTATGACACCAGCCATTTGATGGTTTGACAGTTTGATTGAGGACACAAGCAAATCAAACTGTTTTTTGAAGCTGGCAAATCCATTGGGTTTAGTTCCACTTTATGATTTACAGCTGGGACTTTTGCAAAATGGTAGCCTCCAGCAAAAAGAAAACAGAAAAAATACTGGAGGCAATTTACAGCACACACCAATTTTGGTATAATTATTAATGTTGAATGTATGTTGCTTGCTATAAAACATTATTTTTTATCAAGTTGTTATGGGTAAAGTTCCAGTTTAACCTCTTCAGCTCTGGAAGGTTTACCCCCACCCCCCCTTCATGACCAGGCCATTTTTTGCAAAACGGCACTACGTTACTTTAACTGAAAATTGCTTGGTCATGCGACGCTGTACCCAAATAAAATTTATGTCCTTTTTTCCCCCACAAATAGAGTGGTATTTGATCACCTCTGCGGTTTTTATTTTTTGAGCTATAAACAAAAAAAGACCAACAACTTTGAAAAAAAAAAAACCCTTTTTGTACTTTCTGCTATAAAGCATACCCAATAAAAAAAAAGTATTCATTAATTTAAGCCGATATGTATTTCACAACATATTTTTGGTGAAAAAAAAAATCCCAATAAGCGTATATTGGTTTGCGCAAAAGTTCTCAATGCCTCGGGAATGATCGACAGGTCCCAGCAACATCGGGTCTGTCGGACACGCTGATTGGCTCCTGCTATGTCCAATCAGAGCGGGTCGCCGGCGGCGCACATGCGTGCCCCGGACCCATAAGAAAAAAAAAAGACGTACAGGTATGTGATTTCGAGCTGAAGGGCCGCCCTGCCACAGTATATGTGCATGGGGCGGTCTGGAAGCGGTTAAGCAAACTTTTTTTATCGTGACTCTGTTGCAAACTTTCTTTGGACAGGGCACAGTGTACAGCCACAGCATCACGGGTAGGGGTATATAGCAGCCAGTATCACAGGTATGGGTAAATTGCAGCCAATACCACAGGTATGGGCAAATTGCAGCCAATACCACAGGTATGGGCAAATTGCAGCCAATACCACAGGTATGGGTAAATTGCAGCCAATATCACAGGTATAGGTAAATTGCAGCCAATATCACAGGTATGGGTAAATTGCAGCCAATATCACAGCTATGGGTAAATTGCAGCCAATAAACACAGGTATGGGTAAATTACAGCCAATAAACACAGGTATGGGTAAATTGCAGCCAATAACACAGGTGGGGGTAAACTGCAGCCAATATCACAGGTGGGGTAAATTGCAGCCAATAACACAGCTATGGGTAAATTGCAGCCAATAAACACAGGTATGGGTAAATTACAGCCAATAAACACAGGTATGGGTAAATTGCAGCCAATAACACAGGTGGGGTTACATTGCAGCCAATATCACAGGTGGGGTAAATTGCAGCCAATATCACAGGCGGGGGTACATTGCAGGCAATAACACAAGTGGGGGTACATTGCAGCCAGTATCACAGGTGGGGGGTACATTTCAGCCAGTATCACAGGTGGGGGGTACATTTCAGCCAGTATCACAGGTGGGGTACATTGCAGCCAATATCATAGGTGGGGGTACATTGATTACTGATCGCTCAGGCTGTGTGTTCGAGGAAACTCCTGTCCGGTTTCTCACTGGCATAGCGAAACCGGAAGTGACGCCGCGCCATGTGGACGGCGGTGCCTTGATTGGCAAAGCCCTCAGCCAATAGGAGGGTTGAGGCGCACAACTTAGCACCGCAAGGCAGGATTAAACTCTGCCATTGAAGCGTGTCGCCTGCAATCACGTGATTGCAAAGACATCATGCTTCCCATAGTGCACTGTGTCCAGCGCCCAAACACAGTGCACTTAGACTTAAGCTACTTTTTTTTTTTAAAAAGGGACCTTTTCTGTTTTTTGCTTTTTTTTATTGGGGGGGGCAGCACCCATGGCCACTGGTGGCCATTGAGGCAGTTCAGCCACGAGGGACTGTATGCCGTTGCTCTAGTAGTCCGGGGTGGTCAGTTAACCCTTACGGTTCATCACACAGATGACACATACCTCCACTAAGTCAGACTGGTGACTGTCCAAGTGAGAGCCAGCGATATTCAGAGGGAGGATTAATCCCTTATGGGAATCGTAGATGACAAGAGAATAGCCAAAAGGCAAAGTAACAAACGTTGAGTGATGAGTTAAACCTGGGATAAATTATAGAGGATAATGGAACGGTCCATAATCATTTATCTAATGCCTAAAGCCGAGTCCTCTACTTTTTTGGGAGCAACAAAGTTTCTTCCCCCAAAGGCACCCAGTAGGTGTCGGCCAGCAGAATTAGGGGCACACAAGAGTAGCACTTCTGCCCAGCAGCACTGAGGTTCGGGGTGCGAATCTTAAACATGCCACTGCAGGTAGAGAAGTGGGCTGTTTTCCCTATATCGTGGAACAGTACGCAGGGCCTTACTCAAGTTAACATGGGGTTAAGGATCCAGGGGTCCGGTGCATTGATGAAGTCATTGAAATGTCATTCCCCCTCCTCCAACTCATTTCATTCCCTTAATGACTCCCTAGAGCAATGATGGAGAGTCTGGAGACAAGTGTTACCACATCTGGTTCATCGGTAATCCATCTGTCCAAAGAACATGCCAAGGAGTGTGCTCTGCATTGCTCTTAGTCAAAAGCAAACTTGAGCATTAAGCAAAATAAGGATGAAGATCTGAGATCGTCATATGGAACCGGGGCAGTCAAGTACCCAAACCATCAGGTGAGACAGCAGGTTGGTGCCAGCAGATGGGGGTATACACACGTTGGGAGACCCATGTTCTGCAAGTACCTTCGCTTGGCTGTTCAGGAGTTTCACTACGAGTTCATTTGACAGCCTTTAGCCTTGCCACATACTCAGTGCAATTTCAGGATATAAGTGCTGTAGTGGCCATCTTGCAAAGCTACAGGCTACAGGTAATCTTTTGTTTGGGCACAGCCTGCTGGCTCAATGTTCTCTAGGCCTGGCAAAGGCTAGTTCAGACAGTTAAACTTGGAGGAGTCTTTATCGGGAGAAGACCAACTAATCTCATTCCAGTAATGACATTCCCGGAAACAGTCGGGAGTACAGTAGATGTACCCGCAGGGAAAGCAAAAGTATTAGTATCTTGCTGGAACAAGCCAGAGCCCATTCCAAGCTGTGGCATCCCATGGTCTCAAAAAGCCAGAGAAGAAGTGTATAGTAATCCTGGTGGTCAGAGGTCTCACTGGAAGGTTGAGAACGGTATTAACAGATTCGGTAATACTGGAAGGCTTGCTTCACGCACCAGGGGCAAGTGACTCCACAGGGGAGACTTTGATGGTGGCCAAGCCAGCAAATCTTTCAGCTTATCAGTTACCAGGCATACCGATGTATTTATTGGGTAGTCATGCCAAGGGAGGAGAAGGCGTCCAAGATCAGAGATACAATGGTTCTCAAGTGGAAGTGTGCTGAAGTCGCAGCAAATAGAGCCTCAGCTATGCACTAAACAGTCAGCAGGATAGTAAGATCCTATCTTCGCTGTCAAGAGGGAAGGCAAACTAGGCAACTTCCATTAGAGGCATCTCCTGTTTGGATTGCCAACCCCCATGGGGTTTGGTCCTAGAATTTCTGGTCAAACACTGACATACAAGGTCGTTTGGATGTCAAAGATGATCTCTAAACTAACAGGCCAAGCTGTCTACAACAAATAAGGCTATCAGGATATCAACCTGACAGTAACCTCAAAGGCTTCCCAGAGAGGGAAACAGTAGAACTATCGACACCCAACTCAAGCTACAGATTAGCCAAGTAGTACATCCGGCAAACTCAGGAGTCTCCAGGCTCCTTATCAGGATCCACATTCGTCCAGTAGTGAGGAGGACAATTAATTGCCCAGTGGCCTGTAGGCCAGGATATCCCCAGGTACATTCCTACACAGGGTCCTTCTATTCACCTCCTGAGGTTAAAAGCTGCGCGTGGCCATCGGTAGCAGCCAAATTTAGTCAAGTTGTATCTAGATGTGGGAGACCAAGTAGTGAGGGTTCACATGGAGGTCTCACCTTTTTAAAACCTTGTTGAAGCCAGGGCACCTACTACTAGATCATAAGAAACCTTCCAGAGTTGAAGGATTGAATCCTCTGTCCCCTACTGTAAGCATTGAACTGGATATAAGTAGGCCTAGATGGGGAATAAGCGGCCGATGCGCAGTCGGTCCTCCCTTGCGCATGTCTTGGTAGACAACGTCCGGCGAAAAAAAAAAAAAAAAGTCTGCGGCCTTCCAAATAGTGAAAAACATGTTGTCTCATTCACCATCCTTCTGGATAGGACTTTCTTAATGTGGGCAGTAACACTAAAACAGTGTTTCATACGGCTAATATGCACAAAGGAAGGATCTCCAATATCCAAGCGTCAGCTCTAGTCTTTTTAGCGCTATGCAAAGGTGGCATCTGGGTTGGGACATCACCCTCCAGCATGTCCAAAGCAAAATGTCTGAATAGTCACAAGCATTAAAATTGGGATGCGATTTAAAAAAAAAAAAAAAAGGGGTGGAAAGGAATATATATGAAGGGGTCTCCTCCTCAGAACAAAGGAGGTGCTCTTCAGGCTTAACAGCATCAGAAGAGGACACTCACTGTCCATTTAGTCAATGTCACGGTTACTGGTCAAGGTAACTCAGAGTTTAGATGGCTAGTACAAATCCATCGATTGGGTGCAGAGAACGCTTTAACAGATTGTGCATACACGAACAGAATTCAAGGGAGTATCCCCAGAATTAAATGTAAAAGGTGACCTAGCCTACATTCAACAAGTTTTGACCCACTTTTGTTTGTGATAGAAATTTTATTAGGTCTTTCAACAGTACAAAGTTAGACTCTACAGTATAGCGTACAATACTACAAAATGTCAACCAATCACAACAGTATCGATTTTAGAGCAAAACACTAGAACTACCATACACATAGAATAAAGACCCGAAGGCCATAAACATTCAGAGGCACGTATTTTTAGGAGCTGTTGACCTACAAGGGGGCGCACCTCAAAGGGGTCATCCTGTAGAGTCTGTGAGGTAGAGGCACTCAACGGCCACTGCAGATCTCCCTCCGGTCCCACGTCATCTATCTCCTGGGCGTGGGGTGCCAGAGGGGTCGACCCTGCAAGCAGCCCCCAGCCACCCCCCCAGCCCCAGTCCCTCTTCAACCTATTACCTCTCAATGGGTGGTTTGCGCACACAAATAAAAAGGATCCATAAACTTAATCCAGTGCTTGTCCTATTGCTGAATACTCCATGGTTGTGTGGGTACAGTAAAACAGAAACAACCAAATACAATAAAAGGAAAAATAAGGAGGAAGAAAAAGAAAAAAGAGGGAAGGGAAGTGCAAAGTAGGTGATTGATGTGCATGACTGTGGCATTCTATGGGTCATTCCTAGTGTGTCTGCAAGAGTTTAACCTATAATGAGCTCACTCTGTGGGTATCGCTTGAGTGTAATATCTCCATCCTGACCATGTGTCCTTAAACTTCTCATGGAGGCCCTTGGCCTCCAGGATCCAGCATTCAGCCTCCATGATTTTATCCACCTCCCTTCTCCACTCTGCTAAAGTTGTGCAGGCTGTCTGGGTATGAGGATTTTTGCTGCATTCAGTAGGTGCGGTGTGACACTCCTTTTGTATTGTTTGAAGGACGAGGGTACCCCATAGAACAAGAAATGCATGGGAGTGCGTTCAATACTCTTCAGGGTCGTCTTCTTGATCCAGGGGGTAATTGCCTCCCAAAACGGTTGGATCTGGGGACAAATCCACCAGAGATGGAGGAACGTGCCCCGTTGCCACATCCTCTCCAGCACCGGCCATCGGTTTGAGGGAAAATTTGTTGCAGCCTAGAAGGGGTTCTATACCACCGAGAAGTGAATTTAAATGAAGATTCCTGAATACGGGAGCTGACCGATGAGGAATGTGTGAATTTAATCAGGCGCTGCACCTGGGTATCTGTCAACTCCTGACCCAGTTCCCTCTCCCATTCTCCGATATAATAAGGTGTCCCATGGAAATGGGAATCTCGTACTATTCTATACATTTGGGAAAGCAAATGACCTGCATCTGGGAGCTCAACACACATGGATTCGAACGGGGTGAGTGAATGGGCCGGACGTAATGGGGGTGCGAGCGTCTGAAAAAAACTGACTAGTTGTCTGTGTCTCCACGCCGCAAATGGCATAGTCCTGAAGGTCGACTGGATGGTGGGCAGTGTCAACAGGACTCCCTGGGGGGCAAATCGTGCACAGAGGTTCTTACTTTCCTGACCCCAGGGCCCAAAAAAGCTCCCCTCTTCTCCCGGAGGGAACCAAAGAAAGCCCCCAAGGGGCGCAAGGGGAGACATCTGCGGGGCAAGTTGCTCGTTCTTATTGAGTCTGTCCCAGGTACCCAGGGTAGCTCTAGTCAGGGGAGAAATCCAGTCTGATAGGCACCTGCCAGGTTCCTGCCTGCCATCATCTTTTCCAGCCTAATCCACAGCTTAGTCTGGGCATCGTGATGCCAATTTGTGATGCGCCCTGTCAATTTCAATTGAATCTGGGGCTGCCAGCCATAAGATTTGTCGGAACAGGCCTTCTACAGATGGTAGCAAGTCTGATGCATGTGTAGCTTCGGGCAGACCACGGATGCGGATATTCAACAACATTCAACAGAGCCCTGATATGTTCCCTGAGGTCCCAGTCCCTGTCAGCTGCATCCAACTCAGATTGTGGGGAGGAACGGCCTGTAGATTGCAATAATGTGGTGGGGCTAAGCCCTCTCATCTGCGGGGTTGCCGAAGGTCCTGGAGACTCTCCTCTGCATGCTTGTGGGCCAGGCACTACTTGCTTCCGTGCGGCCGCAATCTTTGAGGCCTGTCTGGTGCTAGGAGTGTGCAGGGTGAAGAGGGAATACAGTCCTCCGTCCTTTCCCCAGCATCCCCCAGGAGGTTGCAGGCTAGTGCGGTGCTTTGAGGGCATCAGGAGTGCAAAAAGCAGGATCTGTGTCGCTTGGGCTGTGCTTTGTGGCCCGGTTCATCGGAGCTCTGTCCCTCACTCCATGCCGTCGAAGCCATGCCCCCCGGTTTTGACCCACTTTTAAGGAGACCCAGGGGCGTTAAATACAATACACTTTGGTTGTTCACTGGGATAGATCTAATCCATGATTTAAAACACTGCAGCATTACCCACCCTTGTCGTCTGGTGCTTGGTACATCCCCTACTATATGCTGTCATGCTGTGTCAGGAAAACTGAAAATGTTATACTTCCCTGATGGTAATTTTCCTTTCCTGATGCAAGCATGACAGCATATAGGTCCCTCCCTAAAGGCTTCACAGCGAAGAAAGTCGAAAAGAATGAGGCCAAAGGAGCCAACCCATACGGATATGCTGTCATGCTTGCATCTGGAAAGGAAAATTACCATCAGGTAAGTATAAAATTTTCAGTTTTCCTAGATCCTATACCCTCGTGCACATGGGCATACTTAAGTGTTCACCCATGTGAGGGCCACGTTTGCCCGCAGCCAAGTAGACCAAGATGGCGGCATGTGATTTGCTGTGTGGCCCCTGGTCAGTGGCCCCCGGGGTCAATCGGTCCCCCACCAATACTCCCCCCCTCGCTCGCTCGTTTGTCCGTCTGCTTCACCAGCCTTACTTCTGGCTCAAATCACGCGCTTCCAAAAAACTTGAGTTAGACTTATCGGTAACTCATTTTCTGGGAAGTCTTCCAGGACAGCCTCTGAGACCTTGGGCTCCGCCCCTCCGGACAGGAAACGCATTCCCATTTTTAAATAAAAGGCAGTCCTCCAGGCCCCATACCTCAGTATCATCAAGGACCGCAGGAAGGCTTTGGAAGACAAAGCACAATTATTACAGCATGATAATAGCACATGGGTGGCAATCCTGGCTGTCCTGGAAGACTTCCCAGAAAATGAGTTACCGGTAAGTCTAACTCAAGTTTTCTCAAGTCGTCTTCCAGGACAGCCTCAGACGATTCTCAAGAACTTACCATCTAGGGTGGGACCACCGCCTGGAGGACTTTACCTCCAAAACGCCTGATCCTTGCTTGTAAGCAGATCCAAGCGATAATGTCTCGCAAAGGTAGAGTAACTGGACCAAGTTGCCGCTTTGCATATCTGCTCAGGCGAAGCACCAGCTCTCTCTGCTCAGGATGCTGATACTGCACGGGTTGAGTGTGCATTGACAAATGGAGGTGGGGTCTAATGCCGGTTGTAACATTCACAAATAACAATTTTATCCACCTAGCTAGGGTGGATTTGGATGCTTTAAGTCCCTTACGAGCACCCCAAAAAAAAATAAGGATTCTGACTTCCTAAATTCTTTTGAAACCTTCACATAATTCAACAAGCTTCTGTTAACGTCCAAGCTTCTGAACGACTCCTCCTCCTTATTAGCAGGGGAGGGGTAAAACAATATCCTGCGATCTATGAAAGGAAGAAACTACCTTTGGGAGGAATGCAGGATCTGCTTTGAGAACTACTCTATCCTCAAAAAAAGACAAAAATTGCTCTCTAATGGAGAGGGCCTGCAATTCACTTACCCTGCTTGCGGATGTGATTGCTATCAAAAAAACGTTTAACGTTACCCAGTTAATGGAGGACTTTTCCAGTGGTTCAAAAGGATTTAGCATTAAGGCTTTAAGAACCAAAGACAGGTCCCAGGCTGCACAGGATTTAACTACCTGTGGTCTAGCTCTGGATAAGGCCCTGAAAAAGTCTGAAACAAAAATTCTGTTGTAGAGGAGTCTGCAAGAATACACTGAGGGCTGAGGCCTGTACCTTTAAGGTACTTACCGAGAGTCCCCTGACTAACCCCTCCTGGAAGAACTGCAAAATAACAGAGATATCTGGAGAAGCCTGGTCCCTCTCTGCCAACCAAGAATTAAATTTCTTCCAAATCTTAGAATATATTGCCCTGGTGACTGGCTTGCAACAACTCACAAGGGGTTTAATCACCTCCTCAGAGAACCCCTGGGATCTTAAGATCTGTTCCTCAGAAACCATGCTGACAGTTTTAATGCCTTTATCTGGGGATGTGGCACTGGACCCTGCATCACCAGATCCTCCCTCTAGGGAAGGAGCAAGGGCGGAACCGTCGAGAGGCTTCTTAGAAGGGAGAACCACGACCTCTTCAGCCAGAAGGGAGCTACCAGGATGAGGCTGGTTCTTTCTGCCCTGAACTTCCAAAGAACTAGTGGAATTAACCTTGTTGGAGGAAAAGCATAACCCAGGCTGAATGTCCAGGGGATAGTCAAGGCGTCTATGCCTATTGAATGATCCTCTGGATCCAGAGAACAGAGCCTTTCAATTTTTCTGTTCTTTTGGGAGGCGAACAGGTCCACCTCCGGCATCCGACATCTCTGGGTGATGGCTGCAAACCCCTCCTGGCTGAGAGCCCACTCGTCCTGATCTAGCCTCTGAGGGCTGAGGAAATCTGCCAGTGAGTTCTATCACCCTCTTAAGTGAATGGCTGATATTGAGCTTAACCCCTGTTCTGCCCATGCAAAAATCATGTTTGCAATCTCCTGGAGCCGCTGACTTCTTGTGCCCCCCTGCTTGTTTATGTAAGCCACCGTGGTCACATTGTCGTGAGCGTTTTCTAGTTCTGTCTGAAAAGTGCTCACTGCCCTCTGGACTGCTAACAGCTCTCTCTGATTGGAGGATCCCCTGGCTTCCGTTGAGGACCAGGTCCCCTGCGCCAGTCTGTCCCCCAAATGCGCCCCCCCAGCCAAGGTGACTGGCATCTGTAGTCAGAATCTTGGTCTGCGTAGTGGCCCAATCCAGGCCCTTGCTCAGGTTCTGCTGTGATCGCCACCACCAGAGGGTTCTTTTGATCCTTGAGGGAAGAAACACTTGGGTATCTAGGGTCTCCCTGCTCCCATTCCAAGCCCTTAGGAGAAAGGCCTGTAATGGGCGTTGGTGGAATCTCGCCCAGGGTACTGTGGGAAAGCAGGATGTCATTAGGCCTACTACCTGCGAAATCTGCCTTAGGGAGACTGGTAGATTGTTTTGCAGCCTTGCTGATACCTGGTCCATCTTCTGGATCTTTTCTCTTGGTAAAAAGATTTTTTGTTCTACCGAAGCTATCTCGTATCCCAGATATGATACCCTCTGGGAAGGGACTAGGCAAGACTTTTCTTGGTTGACTAGCCATCCCAGGGACCTGAGAAAGCTCTGAATCTCCCTCAGTTCTGCCGATAACTGGTGGGACGATTTCGCTATTACCAAGAGATCATCCAAGTATGGACTGATCGTTATTGCCTTCAATCTTAGTGGCGCTAAGGCTTCTGCTAGGACCTTTGTAAAAATTCTTGGTGCTGAAGCCAGACCGAAAGGAAGAGCCCGGCACTGAAAGTGACACACTCTTGCCCCCATCCTGACCACAAACCTGAGATATCTTTGCGATCCTGGATGTATTGGCACGTGGAGATATGCATCTCAGAGATCCAGCGTGGCCATGTAGCAATCCTGGAACACTATGTTCCTTACAGAAAAGATGGATTCCACCCTGAAGTGCTTGTATTTTAAGGACTGGTTTAGGGGGCGCAGGTTTAGAATTAGATGGAACTTGCCTGAGGGTTTTCTTACCGCAAAGATATGTGAGTAAAATCCCTGACCCCGCTCATTCCTGGGCACCTGCAGCAGTACTTTTTGATCTAAGAGATCTCCTACCAGGAGACTCAAAGACTCTGCTTTTTCCGGATTTCTGGACGGTGTGGTTACCAGTAAGCTTGTAGGGGGAATCTAATCGAACTCCAATCTGTAACCGTTCTGGATCAAAGCAGAATGTATGCATTGAAGGAGATTGCTGCCCATTGTGGGAAGAACTTCCCCAGTCTTCCTCCCACTGGGAGACAGGAGTCATTGACTCTTTGTGGGCTTCTGAGGAGGATTGAAGAGTATTCCTCCTCTAACTCTGCCCTTATGCCCCGTCCAGTGCTTCTTTGACGCACCTTTGCGACCATGTGTCGCTTGCTGCCTTGGACCACGAAAGGGCCTCCGGTTAACCGGCTTTCTTTTGGTTTCCGGAAAGGCCTTCTTTTTATCAGCCATGCGCTCCAGCACCTCCTCCAGACCTGCACCAAACAGATGGTCTCCCAAAAAGGGAATGCTGCAAAGGCGCAGCTTGGATGCTGAGTCTCCTGTCCAGGTCTTCAGCCAGAGTGCACATCTGGCTGAATTGACTAGGGCAGCTGATCTGGCAGCCAGTTTAACTGATTCTGCCGAAGCATCCGCCAGATACCCTAGTGCCTTGAATAGCAGCAGAAATTACTTTAAAATCTGTTGCCTGGAAGTACCAGCCGATAGGTGTGTCTGGAGTTGTGTAAGCCAACTGTCTACATTCCTGGCTACACATGTTGCTGCCAACGCTGGTTTAAGAGTTAACGAGGTAGATTCACACGCTCTGCGTAGCAGGACATCCCCTCTCTTGTCCATCGGATCCTTTAAGGTTTCCATATCATCAAACGCAAGGTCTGACTTCTTGGAAACTTTAGAAAGGGGTGCGTCCAATTTAGGAACCTTATTCCATGGTTTGGACGCATCCTCCTCAAAAGGAAATCACCTTTTCAGACCTCCTGAAAAAAACGTCTTCCTTTCTGGATCCTGCCATTCTAACCTGATTGTATTTTCCAGGGATTTGTGGACTGGAAACACTCTTGACTTTTTTGTCCATGATCCTTCTTACATGAGATCATGTTTGGACAATAGTACCTTCTCCTCTTCTATTTCAAGAGTGCCATAAATAGCGTTTAGCAGATAGTCTACATCTTCTAACGACAATTTGTATCTAGAGCCCCTTGAGGGTTCCGCATCCCCTCTCTCCTCTTCAGAGCCAGACTCCGCTCCTGAGGAACCCTGGGATCTTGGATCCTCTTCAGGACTATCCTCCTCCCCCCTGGTGAGGATAGGCCTGACAGGGACTGTAGGGACCTGCATTTTTTCAATTAGACCCCTAAAGGATTTAAAGGTCGAGGCTAACTCATCCTTCACTGAACACAACATTTTGTGACAAGCTGTAGTAGATTCGTCTCTTACTAGGCTATCTACACAGCTGTGGCACAACGGTTTCTCCCATGTACAGCTTAACCTGGCCGCACACACCGCACATTTTCTCTTGGGACCTGCCGCCTCCACTTTTTCCTGAGCTTTAACCTACGTAAAGTAAGGAGACAAGGCATAAAAACATCAAGGCTGGTCCGTTACCTCCACACCTTTGTGTGGGACAACATACAATAAGAAAAGTGCTACTGAAGCTGAGACTAGTCTATCTAGCCCATAGCTCAGAATAACCTCACATAGTAACAGCAATAAGGACCTGGTACCCTGCTTACCTGAGAGGAGCTGGTGCCTGCAGCCGTTGGTTCCTAAACGCATGCTGGACCCTCCATGCAGCTTGTCCCTGTGTCTACTTGCAGCCTTGCTGTGTGACACCGACCCACCAGCAGCCCCACTCCCGCCGTCTGCGCCGTTTAAATGAGGCTAGCCACACCTCATCGGTGCCTGCAGATGACGTCACTCGGCCGGCCTAAGTTGCCTATGCATGGGATGAACAAACGTTCCTGCCCCTTCCGCCGGAAATGGCGTGCCGGAACGCCTCCTCACCACGAGGCGCGCCTGAGCCGGCTCCCCAGACCCGATGGAAGGAGCAGCTGGCCTTTCGCCATCACAGTCCTGCCTCTCCCCGAGGCTTGAAGGCGGCTGAGTCACAGCCCCTCTCCCTTCCCCAGGCAGGATTCGTGTGGGCTAATAAAAGGTACTGTGATGCTCCAGAAACCCCTCCGGTCAACCTCTGAGACTTGGGGCTCCTTAAGGCTTCTGATGTGCGACCTATCCTTCTGGAGGAAACACAAATACTGAGGTATGGCGCCTGGAGGACTGCCTTTTATTTAAAATGGGGGATGTGTTTCCTGTCCGGAGGGGAGGAGCCCAAGGTCTCAGAGGCTGTCCTGGAAGACAAAAAAAAAAATCTCTGCATCTGGCACCCTGCACATAAATTAGGGACCAGGCGCATGAATTGGGGAGGGGGGTGGCACCCGTGCGCCCTGTATGGACGGACCACCACTGTTGGATTCACTGTGCGTGTGAATATGTGCTCTGAAGACAACACAACAAAACAGATGAGTGTGAAAAAAAACATGGGTGTGGGGAGTATAGTTCCGCTTTAAAGTGGTTCTAAAGGCAGAAGTTTTCTCTATCCTAATGCATTCTATGCATTAAGATAAAAAAAACCTTCTATGTGCAGCAGCCCCCTCAGCCCCCCCCCCCAATACTTACCTGAGCTCCATTTCGATCCAGCAATGTTGCACAAGAGACTCGGCAGTCCGGGTCTCTCCCTCCCAATTAGCGGAGACAGAGCAGTGGGCACCATTGGCTCCCGCTGCTGTCAAACTGAGCCAATGAGGAGAAATATGGGGCGGGGCCAAACCGTGTCTCCGTGTCTGAATGGATACACGGAGCTACAGCCTGGCTCGGGTGCCACCTTAGCAAGCTGCTTGCTGTGGGTGCACTTGATAGGAGGGAGCGGTCAGGAGCACTGGAGAGAGACTGAGAAGAGGAGGATCGGGCTGCTCTGCGCAAACCCAATTCACAGTGCAAGTAAGTATAACATGTTTGTTATTTAAAAAAAAAAAAGAAGAAGACTTTAGTATCACTTTATGTGTTTACCCATGTGGGGACTGTGTTTTTCCCACATGTGGATGCACAAAAAAAAACCAAACCCTTTGGAATCCATGCATCCAGCGCCCCACATGTAAATTAGGGGCCGGGCGCATGGATTAAGGGGGCAGCCAGCACCCTGCATGAGCGGCCGCCACTGATCAATACTTTGTAGAATGACCTTTCCCTGCAATTACAGCTGTAAGTCTTTTTGGGGAAGTCTCTACCAGCTTTGCACATATAGAGTGTAATTTTTGCCCATTCTTCTTTCTTCTTTGTAAAATAGCTCAAGCTCTGTCAGATTGGATGGAGAGCGTCTGAACAGCAAATTTCAAGTCTTACCACAGATTCTCAATTGGATTTATTCTAACACATGAATATGCTTTGATCTAAACCATTCCATTGTAGCTCTGGCTGTATGTTTAGGGTTGTTGTCCTGCTGGAAGGTGAACCTCCACCCCAGTCTCAAGTTTTTTGCAGACTTTTTTGCAAGATTGCCCTGTATTTGGCTCCATCCATCTTCCCATCAACTCTGACCAGCTTCCCTGTCCCTGCTGAAGAAAAGCATCCCCACAACATGATGCTGCCACCACCATGTTTCATGGGAGGATGGTGTGTTCAGGGTGATGTGCAGTGTTAGTTTTCCGCCACGTATAGCGTTTTGCTTTTAAGCCAAAAAGTTCAAGTTGGTCTCATCTGACCAGAGCACCTTCTTCCACTTTTTTTTTTTTATAAATAAGGTTTCAACAAACCTTACAAAAAGCGAAGGCCGCCTAGATACACAACATATCATAGGTCGGTCGGTGTACAAAAGTGTCTGAGTGTTTGGCTGGCTGGATACTATACAACACATAGATCCGCCGGAAGCGAAAAACATTCCAAACAACTTTGGAATAAATATTTTTTTTTTT
>BLSH010314417.1:13328-30486 GCA_018402905.1 Glandirana rugosa | reverse complement strand
TCTGGCGCCAGTGGGAACTCTATGTGCTCTTTCCACCTGATACATGTGGGAGACTTGTTGTAGGTTTAATGACTGTTTAAACATGTTTTCAGTGAAGGTGGCTGGCTGACCACCCTCTGTCCCCTCAGGAAGGCACACCACCCACACATTATTGCGGCGGAGTCCATTTTCAGCATGCACACATTATTGTGGCGGAGTCTATTTTCAGCATCATCTGAGCATGCCATAAGGAGTTGTACTGTGAGATTCATTTCTGCCAAGGAGGCATTATGAGAGGCGGTGGTGTCCTCCACATCTGAGATGCGAGACTCTGCAGTGCCCAGGCAGCCTCGGATTCTATCCAAATCCTGCCGGATTAGGCCGCATTCAATTGCAAGGGAGTCTACTTGCCTCTATGGCTGCCAATATGGCTGATGTGGCGGAGGTGTTGCTGGAGGCTGCCGGGTTCCCTCTCCTGGCTCCGAGGCTATGTCAGGCACACTGTCCTCCTCTGTCTGTATAGCCACTGATGAGTGTGAGGGAACATGTGTTCAAGATCGCTGGTCTCCGATTGTTTGGTGGTGAGCTCTGGGACCCAAAAAAAATGTACTTTCTTAACTGAGGATTCCATATGCAGGGACGAGCTAGGTCTCCGCAGCAGGGGAAGTGGTTTGCTCAACAGGATGGTGCCAATGGGCTCCCCCGAGGTAGGACAAAGCAGCAGGATTCCTAGAGCCTCTGTGAGACACGTCTGCTTGCTCTCACACCCCTACCAAGTTAGGCGTATCAGATTAAAAGGAGACTGAATACAAATGCATGCCACACTTTTCAAATATTTATTTGTAAAAGATTTTGAAAACCATTTATCAGTTTCCTTCCATTTCACAATTATGTGCCACTTTGTGTTGGTCTATCACATAAAATCTCAATAAATTACATTTACGTTTTTGGTTGTAACATGACAAAAAGGGGTACTGGTACATACCTGGGAGGTGAGCCAGATGGTAGAGGGCGACCTCTCCTACAACTCTGGCTCGCGGGCTGCTGGAAGTGATACAGCAACCATAGGAGCACGGCGGGGTAAGAGTGCCTAGTCAGTGCCGGGAACAGCAGAGCAGGATGCCAGAACAGACTGGCTGGACAGCAGAGCCGGATGCCGGAACACACTGGCTGGACAGCAGAGCAGGATGCCGGCACACACTGGCTGGACAGCAGAGCAGGATGCCGGAACACACTGGCTGGACAGCAGAGCAGGGTCAGGCAGGCTGGATCAGCAATGAACGGGTAACAGCAGGTAGAAGGAGAAGGCAAAGGCAGGTCACAAGGCAGGCCAGGGTCAGGGTGGGCAGCGATCAGACAAGGTGAAGGACAATCCGGGTCAAGGTCACAGAAATCAGATGCAGGATAACAGGAATGCAGAAGCTGCAGACCAAACAGCAATGTGCAAGTGCAGAAGCCCCATTTAAAAAGTCCTTCTGGCGCCAACATTGGTAACCACCGCGCGCATTGATGCGCGAGTGCGCATGCGCGTGTGTCGGGATTGTCCCGTGGGTGCCGGGGGATTAGAGGAGTGATCAGGAAATGGGTCGGGCATCGCAGGTTTCAACAGGGACACATGGAACACCGGATGGACCTTGAAGGACTCTGGCAAGGATAATTCGAAAGATACATCATTGATTTTCCTCCTTACCGGGAAGGGGCCGATGAATCTAGGAGCCAGCTTCTTTGAGGGACATGCCAACCTTAGATTGGCTGTAGACAACCAAACCTGGTTTCCTGGTTGACAGGAAAAGAAGAGGGGAACTGATTCTGCAAATTACCTCTTGCTGTCCTCCTGGGCCTTTTCAATGGTCTCTTGTAACAGTAAGTTATTGTGGGAGAAGAAGCCCAAGGTATTCTGAACTGCAGGAACAGAAGATTCGGGAACAAGGTCAGGAAGGAAGGTAGGGTGAAATCCATAGTTGGCAAAGAAAGGAGACTGTTGGATGTCCAAGTGGTTGGAGTTGTAAGCAAACTCCGCCAAGGGCAGAAATGTTACCCAATCATCCTGAACAAAAGAGGTGAAGCACTGGATATACTGTTCCAGGGTCTGATTGGTGCGCTCAGTCTGCCCATTGGTCTGGGGACGGTAGGCGGATGAAAAGGAGAGTTCGATCTGCAAAAGTTCCACATAAAGCCTTCCAAAACTTGGAGGTGAACTGAACACCACGATCTGAGACAATATTCTTAGGCACACTATGGAGTCTCACAATTTCTTTGATAAAGACTCTGGCAGTCTCTGTGGCCAAAGGAGTATCCCTCAACGGGACAAAGTAAGCCATCTTTAACAGACGGTCCACGACAACAAAGATGGCGGTGCATTGGTTGGAGGGTGGAAGTTCAACTATAAAATCCATTGAAATCATCTTCCAAGGTCTGTCGGGTATGGGCAAAGGTCTGAGTAATCCCCATGCCTTGCTTCGGGAGCTCTTATTCCGAATACAGGTGGTACAAGAATTCACATAAGCTTGGCAGTCCTTTTCCAGGCCAGGCCACCAGAATGAACGTTGCACCAGCTCGATGGTCTTGCGAATGCCAAAGTGACCTGCCAGGGGATGATCATGGCATACTTCTAGCACCTTAGTCCGAGTCTCTTCGGGTACAAAGATCTGTTTGTCCTTCCATAGGAGTCCATCCCTGGTTTGTAAAGTGATTCCAGGGGGACCATGCAGTCCTATAGAGGCAGACTGTAGTTGAGTTAGTACACTGGTGTGCAGCAGCGAGAAGTTATTGGCTGGTAGAATGGTATTTGGCTCTGGGATGTCTCTTGGATCCTCAAACATGCATGACAATGCGTCGGACTTGGTGTTCTTTGATCCGGGCCTGCAAGTTATGTGAAATGTCATTCTCGAAAAGAAAAGTGCGGGCTTAACAGGGCTTTAAATGTTTTGCAGCTCTCAGATATTCTAAATTTTTGTTATCCGTGTAGATCAGGATTGGGTGTGTTGCCCCCTCCAACATGTATCTCCATTCTTCCAGGGCAGCTTTGATTGCTAACAACTCCTGATCCCCTACATCGTAATTCCTCCAAGCTGGAGAAAGTTTTTGTGAGAAGAACGCCACTGGGTGCGTCGCCTCCTTGAGGCCTTGGCATTGGGACAGAATAGCCCCGATGGTGCTTTCAGAGGCGTCTACTTCAACGATGTAGGGTAATGCAGAGTCAGGATGGCTCAGAGCAGAAGCGACTGTAAATCGCTTCTTTAATGTTTCAAAGGCAACCTGTGCTTCCTCAGTTCAGCAAAAATGGACACTCTGCTTAGTCAACTGCATGATAGGGTGAATAATGGCCAAAAAGTTCTTAATGAATTTGCAATAGAAATTGGCGGAGTCCACAAAGCGTTGTATTCCTTTCTTGTCTGTGGGAGCCGGCCAATCCAATATCGCTGCGACCTTCTGGGGATCCATCGTGATTCCATTGGTAGAGATGATCAAACCCAGGAACTCGATACTTTGTTGCTCAAAGTCACATTTCTCGGCCTTGGCATAGAAATGTGCCGAAGTCTAGTAATGACGAAGGGCATTACTAGATACTTAAAGTGTGTGCTCCTCTTTGAATCAAGTTTAGTGAAAATGCATGCTGATTTAAGTCTCTGAAACCATTCAGGAACCAAGGAAAGGGGGTAGCAGTTAATAGTTACTTTGTTAAAGTCCCAATAATCTACACATGGCCTCAGGGAATGGTCTTTCTTCTCCACAAAGAATATGCCTGCACCGGCCGGAGAGGTTGATGGCTGGATACACCCCTTCCCAAGGTTCTCTTCAATATAGTCCTTTAGTACTCCTGATTCCCGTTCTGACAAGGGGAAAATGCGTCCGAAAGGGATCTCGGCTCCTGGGAGGAGTTCAATAGGACAATCATAGGGCTGGTGTGGGGGTAGGGAGTCAGCCCCACGCTTACTGAAGACATCCAGAAACTCATGGTAGGTGATAGGAACCAGCTGACGTAGCTCAGGGTCTGTAATGAGGATGATGGGGAAGGTATCTCCAGGCAGTGTTCTCAGCAGTAAGAAGATTAGAACACAATATTTCCAGTTCCCCAGTCTATTTGGGGGTTATGGCCCTGCAGCCAAGGTAGGCCCAGGATGACAGGAAATAGGGGGGGTGAGATGGCATCCAGGCGCAGTAATTCTCGGTGGTTGGTGGAGCTGATGGTCAGTATAGGTGGGGTCTCCTTGGTAACCAGTCCAGACTTAATGCGAGACCCATCAGCCAGGAATACTACGTTTGTAGCGGAATGTGCTGTTGCGTGGCAAAAGATTGGTCGATAAAACAGCTACAAGCGCCAGAGTCAATTATTGCGGTCACCGACACGGTTCTTCCCGGGAGCTGGAACGAGATAGGCAGAGTAACATGAGCTGAGCTAGCAGGCATGGCAGGCAAGCATGACTGATCAGGAGAGGATAAGGCTAGACACTTACACAGCTTAGCAGGACAGGTGCGTACGAAGTGACCGGCCTACCCGCAGTACAGACACAGGTTATTCACACGACTGTGTTGACACTCTTCCGAGGTCAGCGAGGTACGGGCCAGACCCAACTGCATGGGCTCAGGAGCTTCTGGCATGGAGGGTGTAGGACCTCTAGGAGCCGAAACAGGTGCCTTTGGCAGCATCCAGGTGGGGAGGAACGGCTGGGAAGATGTCTCTGCTCTGCGCTCCCTTAGGCACCGATCAATCTGGATGGAAAGCTTGATCAGCGCCTCCAGAGAGTTTGGTACACCAACCCGGGCTAACTCATTCTTTAGACTTTCAGAGAGGCCCAGGCGGAACTGATGACAGAGGGCAGCATCGTTCCAATTGGTGTCAGCACTCCAGCATCTAAAGTCCGTGACATAGTCCTCGGCCACTCTGCGGCCTTGCTGGAGTGCATGCAGAGCTGCTTCGGCTGTGGCAGTCTTTTGTGGGTCATCGTACAACTGGGCCATGGTGTCGAAGAAGGTCTGCACTGAGTTAAGCTGGACATTGTTCCGTTCCAGTAGCCGATGGGCCCAGGACTGTGGCTCCCCCTGCAGGAGGGAGATGATGTATCCCACCTTGGTGGATTCCAAGGAAAAAGTCAGTGGCTGGAGGGCAAAATAGAGCTGCCAGGCATTTCGGAAAGCTCTAAATTTACCCCAATCACCGGAAAAGCATTCAGGAATTGGCACCCGAGGCTCAGGAGGCAACATCACCACTGAGGGTCCAGAGAATGCACTGGCTTGGGCAGAGGAAGAAGCCATGTCGGAGGTCGGATTGGATCCTGTGGCTGGAGAAGCCATAGACTGGACTTCATTCTCTACCCGAGTGTAGCCATCTTGAAGAGACAGTACAGCTTGCGTCAAGGCTGCCAGGTGTCGGCATATCTCATCCATCGGAGAGGCATCCCTGGCCGACTCCGTCATGGCTGTTTGGTACTGTTACGTACCTGGGAGGTGAGCCAGACGGTAGAGGGAGACCTCTCCTACAACTCGGGCTCACGGGCTGCTGGAAGTGATACAGCAACCATGGGAGCACAGCGGGGTAAGAGTGCTTAGTCAGTCCCGGGAACAGTGGAGCAGGAAACTGGATCAACTGGCTGGACAGCAGAGCGGGATGCCGGAACAGACTGGCTGGACAGCAGAGCGGGATGCCGGAACAGACTGGCTGGACAGCAGAGCGGGATGCCGGAACAGACTGGCTGGACAGCAGAGCGGGATGCCGGAACAGACTGGATGGACAGCAGAGCGGGATGCCGGAACAGACTGGATGGACAGCAGAGCGGGATGCCGGAACAGACTGGCTGGACAGCAGAGCGGGATGCCGGAACACACTGGCTGGACAGCAGAGCGGGATGCCGGAACACACTGGCTGGACAGCAGAGCAGGATGCCGGAACACACTGGCTGGACAGCAGAGCAGGATGCCGGAACACACTGGCTGGACAGCAAAGCAGGATGCCGGAACACACTGGCTGGACAGCAAAGCAGGATGCCGGAACACACTGGCTGGACAGCAGAGCAGGGTCAGGCAGGCTGGATCAGCAACGAGCAGGCAACAGCAGGCAGAAGGAGAAGGCAAAGGCAGGTCACAAGGCAGGCCAAGGTCAGGGCGGGCAACGATCAGACAAGGTGAAGGACAATCCGGGTCACAGAAATCAGATGCAGGAACACAGGAACGCAGAAGCTGCAGACCAAACAGCAATGTGCAAGTGCAGAAGCCCTGTTTAAATAGTCCTTCTGGCGCCAACATTGGTAACCACCGCGCGCATTGATGCACGCGTGCGCATTGGCGTGCGAGTGCGCATGCGCCGGGATGAATGGATTGTCCCGTGGGCTTCCTGACAGGTATGAATACTTTTTCAAGGCACTATATGCAACACTGTACCCATATGATTTTTTTTTAGCATTTTTTTCCTCACAAATAGAGCTTTCTTTTGGTGGTATTTAATCGGCACTGGGTTTTTTATTCCTCGCTAAATAAACGAAAAAAGGCTGAAATGTTTGAAGAGAAAAAGTGTTTTTTTTTTTTTCTTAATTTCTGTTATAAAATTGCAAATAAATAATCTTTCTTCATAAATGTATAGGCTATAGGAAAGTTATAAAGTCCACAAACTATGGTATACTGTATATACAGTATCTCACAAAAGTGAGTACACCCCTCACATTTTAGTAAATATTTTATTCTATCTTTTCATGTGACAACACTGAAGAAATGACACTTTGCTACAATGTAAAGTAGTGAAATAAAACTCATACAGCCATTATTGTCTAAACCACTGGCAATAAAAGTGAGTACACCCCTAAGTGAAGATGTCCAAATTGGGCCCAATTAGCCATTTTCCCTCCCAGTGTCATGTGACTCATTAGTGTTACAAAGTCTCAGGTGTGAATGGGGAGCAGGTGTGTTAAATTTGGTGTTATCGCTCTCACTCTTATACTGGTCACTGGAAGTTCAACATGGCACCTCATGGCAAAGAATTCTCAGAGGATCTGAAAAAAAGAATTGTTGCTCTACATAAAGATTGCCTAGGCCAGTGATGGCGAACCTTGGCACCCCAGATGTTTTGGAACTACATTTCCCATGATGCTCAACTACATTTCAGAGTGCATGAGCATCACTGGCCTAGGCTATAAGAAGATTGCCAAGACCCTGAAACTGAGCTGCAGCATGGTGGCCAAGACCATACAGTTGTTTAACAGGACAGGTTCCACTCAGAACAGGCCTCGCCATGGTCGATCAAAGAAGTTGAGTGCACATGCTCAGCATCATATCCAGAGGTTGTCTTTGGGAAATCAACCTCTGCAGCAATGCTGGCATACATCTAAGCCGGTGTGGAGGGTCAGTGCTCAAACCATACACCGCACACTGCATCAAATTGATGTGCATGGCTGTCGTCCCAGAAGGAAGCTGCTTATAAAGATGATGCACAAGAAAGCCCATAAACAGTTTGCTGAAGACAAGCAGACTAAGGACATGGATTACTGGAACCTTGTCCTGTGGTCTGATGAGACCAAGATAAACTTATTTGGTTCAGATGGTGTCAAGCGTGTGTGGCAGCAACCAGGTGAGGAGTTCAAAGACAAGTGTGTCTTGCCTACAGTCAAGCATGGTGGTGGGATTGTCATGGTCTGGGGCTACATGAGTGCTGCCGGCACTGGGGAGTTACAGTTCATTGAGGGATCCATGAATGCCAACATGTACTGTGACATACTGAAGCAGAGCATAATCCCCTCCCTTCGGAGACTGGGCCGCAGGGCAGTATTCCAACATGATAACGACCACAAACACCCCTCCAAGACAACCACTGCCTTTCTAAAGAAGCTGAGGGTAAAGTGATGGACTGGCCAAGCATGGCTCCAGACCTAAACCCTATTGAGCATCTGTGGGGCAACCTCAAATGGAAAGTGAAGCGCAAGGTCTCTAACAACCACAAGCTCTGTGATGTCATCATGGAGGAGTGGAAGAGGACTCCAGTGGCAACCTGTGAAGCTCTGGGGAACTCCATGCCCAAGAGGGTTAAGGCAGTGCTGGAAAAAAAGGGTGGCCTCTCAAAATATTGACATTTTGGGCCTAATTTGGACATTTTCACTTAGGGGTGTACTCAGTTTTGTTGCCAGTGGTTTAGACATTAATTGCTTTGTTGAGTTATTTTGAGGGGACAGTAAATTTACACTGTTATACAAGCTGTACACTCACTACTTTACATTGTAGCAAAGTGCCATTTGCCAAGATATAATAAAATATTTACAAAAATGTGAGGGGTGTACTCACTTTTGCGAGATACTGTACACCTGAAAAACGATCAATCCTGATGTACTGACTGCTGCCCAAAATTGTCTTGAGGCCTGAAAATGAGAGGACAGTACAAATACCCAACAAATAACACCTTTTTGGAAAGTAGACAGTCTGAGGTATTTAGTAAGAGGCATGCCGAGTTATTTAAAGTTGTATTTTTTATTCTGACAATTTTTGGAAAATCCAAAAAATGTAAAAAAAAAAAAAAACAATTTTTTTTTTTTACATACTGTCACCAGTGCAGCGTCATATAAAATATGTGGTGGTGATCAGAGACACTGACTGGTGATGGTACGTAAAAAAAAATAAATACATTTTCTTTTTCATTACATTTTTTTTTATACTGTGACCAGGTTTAACTACTTCAATACCAGGCACTTAGAACACTTCCCTACCAGACCAATTTTCAGCTTTCAGCACTGTTGCATTTTAAATGACAATTGCACGGTCATGCAACATTCTACCCAAACAAATTTTTATCATTTTGCTCCCACAGATAGAGCTTTCTTTTGGTGGGATTTGATCACCTTTGGGGTTTTTACTATTTGCGCTACAAATAAAAAAGACCGACATTTTTGAAAACAATTTTATTTCTTTTTTTCGTCACAAAACTGTAAATAAATACATTCTCTCCTTCGCCGATGGGCACTTGTGAGGTGGCACTGATATGCAGCATTGATATGCACTGAGAGGCAACACTGATAAGCAGCACTGACAGCACTGATAGGTGGCACCGATGGGCACTCATAGGCGGCATTGATGGACACTGAAAAGTGACACTGGGCACTGATAGGTGGCACTGAGGGTCACTGATAGGCGGCACTGGTATTGCAGCATCTATAGGGATGGCACTGGTAAGCATCACAGCTTGGCACAGTGCCATCCCTATTGGGCATTGTCTGCCCCTTACCTGGTGGTCTAGGATGTCATCCCTGGTGGTCCCTGGGTGGCATCCCTGGTGGTCCCTGGGTGGCATCCATGTGTAGGCTCCCTGGTGGTCCTGGTCGGCTCCCTGGTAGTCCAGTGTGGCTATTCGAGGGGGGCTGCACTGATAAATGATCAGCTCTCCTCTACTCGCGTGTGTCAGTTTAAGTGGAGGAAAAGCAGATAAGCTGCTCTTCCTGTTTTACACTGTGATCAGCCGTGATTCGTCATGACTGATCACATGGTAAAAGGCTTTTGACAGAAGCCCTTTACCTAGATCGGAGATGTGGTGTGTCAAACTAGGGCGCGCGCCGCCATGTTATCCTGCTGGACGTCGTATGACGCCCAGTCAGGATAACTCAACCACTTACCGGCCATCATTCTGCATACGGCAGTAGGGAAGTGGTTAAACACTATGATCACTTATAACAGTGATAATTAACTGTTATAAGCAATCATTTGTTGTCTCATTCATCGAGTGTGTATTGTTGTGATTAACTGTGATTGGCACTGTTTGTACAGTGTAATCACTGTGACTAATCACAGCAAGCAACACACTAGTACACAATGAATGGCTATGTATGGAAGCAATCCATTGTATACAATTGCCATGTGATCTGCTGTGCTGCTATGTGATGTAAGTATCCCAGGGGCTAGCCACACATCATTTTGACTTAGGCTGGAATGGCAGTGGTGGCGGGGCTAACAGTTTAAAAAATTACAAAGGAAAGGAAAGAAAAAAAAGATGATAAATAATTCTGCTTTGGGTGGGGAGGTAGAGAATATTAAAGTGATTGTAAAGGTTCGCTTTTTTTTGTAAAATAACAAAAATGTCTATACTCACCTGCTCTGCCTCGATTCTCCTTTTCTGGGGTGTCCCCCGTCGGTGCTCCTGGCTTATCCTCTTCATCAGGTGCCTCCACAGGGAGCCGATTTCCATGGGGGCACTCATGCAGACGCGCTCCCAAGTCCCACTGCTGCGTCCTTTGACACAGACAGCAGGACTCTCCCCCCCGCCCTGGCTCCTGTGTCACTGGATTTGATTGACAGCAGTGGGAGCCAATGACTCCTGCTGCTATCAATCTATCCAATGATGACCCGAGACACCAGCTGGAGCTGGTGGGCTCCTTCTCATCACTGGAATGATCGGGTTCAGGTAAGAAAAAGGGGGGCTTTGGGGGGAGCTGCAGCGCAGAAGGTTTTTCACCTTAATGCATAGAATGGACCTCAAGGACCACACTGGGTGCAACTCCTGTCAGCTAAGAAAGGGAAACTGAGGCTAGAGTTCGCACAGGATCACGAAATATACAATAGAGGATTGGAAAAACGTTGCCTGGTCTGATGAGTCTCGACTTAATCTGCGACATTCAGATGGTAGCAGGGTCGCAGCAGTCGCGCTTGCGACTGGGCCCTGGTATTCCATCACTGTGGGGGGCCCCAAGACGACCTGCTGTTGGCTCGGGGCTGCCTGACTGCTGTTACTGCTCAGGCGGCAGGTCCATCGCTGCCTGGAAATGCAGAAGTCCTGATCCCCGGCTAGAAAAACAATGGCAGATGCTTCTGGGCTGACATTAATGGAGGAGGATGTGGTGTCAAGACTCTGATGCCAGCACTTGGGCTTGTGTGTCATCTGTAGAACGGACTCCTCCTCCACCTCCTCCCTGCACTACACTACAAAGACGGAGGACACCTGCTGCAGGAGGTTATGCCGACAACAAAGAGCCGCAGTAATCCACAGTTAACATACACCTCAAGCTGGAACGAGTGAATGCCGGGGCTGTGGCAGGGTGAGGGAGAGCAGGATGGAACTAGGATGGCCAGCGTACTCCGCTCCTCCTAACTCTGACATGACAGCAGGAACAGGCTGGTCTGCATGCCATGCATCAATTGCAGCCTTCGCTCATCAGGGATCTCTGCAAGGGGCACTCTGGGGGTACTAACTTAGTGCCTCCATAGTGCATCCTTACATCCTCCTCCAGAGTGCCCCCTTTACATCCTTCTCCAGAGCGCCCCCTTTACATTCTCCTCCAGAGCGCCCCCTTTACATTCTCCTCCAGAGCGCCCCCTTTACATTCTCCTCCAGAGCGCCCCCTTTACATCCTTCTCCAGAGCGCCCCCTTTACATCCTTCTCCAGAGCGCCCCCTTTACATTCTCCTCCAGAGCGCCCCCTTTACATCCTCCTCCAGAGCGCCCCCTTTACATCCTCCTCCAGAGCGCCCCCTTTACATCCTCCTCCAGAGCGCCCCCTTTACATCCTCCTCCAGAGCGCCCCCTTTACATCCTCCTCCACAGTGACCCCTTAGTATTTCCAGAGTGCCCCTTTACATCCTCCTCCAGAGTGACATCTTTGTACTTCCAGAGTGCCCCTTTACATCCTTCAGGGTGCCTCTTTAGTACAGTAATACTAAGGAGGCTCTGAAGGAAGGTGTAAGGGGGCACTCTGGAGGAGGAGGAGGTGGTGGGGGTAAGGGGGCACTATGGAGGAGGAGGAGGAGGTGGTAAGGGGGCACTATGGAGGAGGAGGAGGTGGTAAGGGGGCACTCTGGAGGAGGAGGAGGTGGTAAGGGGGCACTCTGGAGGAGGAGGAGGTGGTAAGGGGGCACGCTGATGGAGGATCTCAGGGGGTGCTCTGGAAGAAGTACTGAGTACTGCCAGAGTGCCCCCTTAGATCCTCCAGAGTGCCCCCTTAGTACATCTCTGGAGGATGTAAGGGGGCACGGAGGAGGATGTAAGGAGGCACTCCGGAGGAGGATGTAAGGGGACATTCTGGAAGTACTGAGTTAGGACCACCAGAGCGCCCCCTTAGTACATCTCTGGAGGATGTAAGGGGGCACTCTGGAAGAGGTAAGGAGGCACTCCGGAGGGGGATGTAAGGAGGCACTCCGGAGGGGGATGTAAGGAGGCACTCCGGAGGGGGCACTCCGGAGGGGGCACTCCGGAGGATGCGAGGGGGCACTCCGGAGGATGCGAGGGGGCACTCCGGAGGATGCGAGGGGGCACTCCGGAGGATGCGAGGGGGCACTCCGGAGGATGCGAGGGGGCACTCCGGAGGATGCGAGGGGGCACTCTGGAGGATGCGAGGGGGCACTCTGGAGGATGCGAGGGGGCACTCTGGAAGTACTGAGTTAGTACCACCAGAGCACCCCCTTAGATCCTCCAGAGTGCCCCCTTAGTACCACTCTGGAGGATGTAAGGGGGCACTCTGGAGGATGTAAGAAGACAATGATGTAGTGGGGTATGCTGGAGGATTTAAGGTGGCTCTTATGCAAGGTGGGACTCTGGGGACGGGTTTGTTAGAGGTACTCATTTATAGGGGGAATTCTGTGGACATTGATGTAAGGGAGGACCCTGATGGGAATGTAGTTTTCATCCTGACTGCTGCACTCCATATGTTTTGTTTGTTACATAGTCCTGACCCTGAGCTCTATGCATTCTGTTGTACTTAGACCTTACCAAGGTGTTCCTTGTCTCAACAGTTTCTAGTTTTAGTTAAGTTCTTCTTTAAGATAGGCTCAGAAAGACAACAAATCCTTTTTGTGTGCATAAAAACATGTGTAATGGAAACATTTAAAAAAAAATGTTCCTTTGTCCTGAGGTCTATTTGTGTCTTTGAAACTGTCAATTGTGGTGCAGTAATTTGTATTTTGTGGGTACAAGGCCTGTGTTATATGTGTGCAGTGTATACTGCAGGCGCTGTCTACCCTCAAAACACATTTTTACCTACAGGTATGCCTATACGGTTTAGGAGATATTCCACTTGCATGCAGCCGCTGACGTCACGGCGCATACGCAGTAATGTCCCAGCGAAGGCGGAAAGGCGAAAGTCTGCCAGAAAGATAGGCTCCGGCCACTCAGCGTCAGAGACGTGAACCCGGAAGAATCCCCACAGGGAAGATGTCAGCTCCCTCTGCGGGCATCAGGCCACCCTGCGGGAGCTTTGCTCTGAGGTATTTCATAATGAGCTAGTATGCGGTGCATACTAGCTCATTATGCCTTTCCCTTGCAGGTTTTTTTTTTTTTTGGGGTAGACAACCGCTTTATGAGGCACCCGCTGGCTAGACCCATTGTTCATTGTGGCGTGCTGCAGAATTTATTTTTCTGTTCTTTCCCAGGGTGCCCCAGGTCTTTCATAATCTTAGTCTTGCTCACATTTTGCCAGACTTGATTTATTTTATTGCAAAGCCTACAGATTGCTTATTATGATTAACATTAGTGTTTTCATATTTTTAAATGTTTAACCACTTCAGATCCGCGCTATTGCCGAAGTACGGCTCCAGCGAGGATCTGAAATGACCGGACGACGTCCATGGACGTCGTCCACTGTGCGCGCTCCGGCCGCGCCCCCTGGAGGCAGCGGCGGTGCACGCCGCACGCTGCGCGAGCGTGCCCGTGGGTCGGGCGGACTCGATGTCCGCCCGAGACCCGCCGATCTCTTTTGGGAGCCTCAGAACGGGGAACCGCCGTTGTAAACACGGCGGTTCCCCATTCTGTGACAGGGGACATAGCAGATCTACTGATCCCTGTCACTGGGATCAGTTAGATCTGTTATGTCCCGACCAGCCCTGCCCCCCCACAGTTAGAACACACCCAGGGAACATTTGTTAACCCCTTCACTGCCCCCTGCTGGTTAACCCCTTCACTGCCAATGACATTGGATATTTAAATTTCTGATCGCTGTATAAATGTCATTGGTCCCAAAAATGTGTAAAAAATATCCGACATGTCTGCAGCAATATCGCAGTCCCGCTAAAAATCGCAGATCGCCGCCATTACTAGTAAAAAAATAAATAATAAAAACGCCATAAATCAATTCCCAGTTTGTAGACGCGATAACTTTTGCGCAAACCAATCAATATACGCCGATTGCGATTTTTTTTTTACCAAAAATATGTAGAAGAATATATGTCGGCCAAAACTGATGAATATTTTTTTTAATGGATTTGTATTTTAGCAAAAAGTAAAAAATATTGTTCTTTTTTGCAAAATTGTCGCTCATTTTTTGTTTATAGCGGCGATCAGAAATGAAGCAGAGGTGATCAAATACCACCAAAAGAAAGCTCTATTTGTGGGAAAAAAAGGACGCAAATTTTATTTGGGTACAACGCCGCACGACCGCGCAATTGTCATTCAAAATGTGACAGCGCTGAAAGCCAAAAATTGGTCTGGGCAGGAGGGGGGTTTAAGTGCCCAGTAAGGAAGGGGTTAAGTTCGTCTTTACGAACATATTATATGTTACACCCGTATTTAAGGTGTAATATGTTGATAAGCACCCCAAACCCCTCATCCCATGATCAGTGTAGTCCTTTGACACTTCCTCCAACTTTCTACCTGAAAAAGCTGGAGGAAATGTCTGCAGGAGCACCCATTATCCACTGATCTACTGAGAGCAGGTGCAATGCCTTCCTGCAAAAATATGTGCACTTATTTAATGTTAGAGCATTCCGTGCAAGTGGAAAGGAATACTCAGTTTCTGTTAGAGCTGCTGCCTCCACTGAAAAACTTCACCTGGGTCAGGTTTTCTTGATAAATATTTAAAATTATTGGTGGAAATCGGCGCTGTTCTAGAATAGCTGTCTGGTGTTCTAATAAGTGTTATTCCAACAAGACCATTATGATCGTTATGTGCTAAAGTAAATTACTAATGGAAATGAGCCCTGTTCTATATATGTGACTGTCAGGTTAGGTGTCAGGTGTTCTAATAGGTTATGTTTGGTAAAAATTCATGGAATACTAACTATAATAAATAACTGAAATATAAATTAGTGATAAAAAAAAAAATAAGTGCTATTCTATATTTAAGGTATGGTTCCAAAGGATTTTCAAATATAAAATGGTTCCAGCCTAAATATAATTCCCTCTTATGCTGATATAAATGTTATTTTCTATTTGAACCCTGAAAAATCTGTACAAATTGAAGCGGAGAACGAATATATAAGCTAAAAATCCAACACATTAATTATATATAATAAATATATGTTGAATCCTAATTTGTGCAAAATGTCATATATATTTATATAATATAAACATACAAAAAGTGCCCAGTGCTGTGCAAAATTAGGGAAAATTGTTATCATACTTACCCTAATTTTCCTTTCCTGGAGGCTCATCATGTCAGCCTATGTATGGGTCAGGTCCTCCCCTCTGACCCCCATAGGACAACCCACTAAATGAATAAAAGGAGGGCCTCCCTATACCCCTACATTCCTAAACCACCTCGCGATGGAACATCAGGATGGGAAACCCTAGGCTGACATGATGATCCTCCAGGAAAGGAAAATTACAATAAGTATGATAACAATTTTCCCTATTCCTGGAGCTCATCATGTCAGCCTACATATGGAATATAACTAGCATACAAAAAAACAGGGCGGTAAAAAATAACCACACATCACTCCAACTCAATGCCCAGAAAACCTGTATTATATTGGACAGAAAGAACGGAGGTCAGCAACGAATTGCCCAATGCCCAAGCCGGGCCGTACATTACATCCAAGCGATTAATGAGCAATGAAAACATTTGAATACTTGGATTACCAGGATTTGGATACGGATTACCAGGATTCTAGATGGGGCCATTTGATCAATTTTAGGACTTACTGATAGATAACCAGTTATTTGCCAGCTTGAAATTCTGCGTTCTCTGCAGATACGTTGAAAAAAATGACCTAAAAATTGCGTCCACTCTTGACCAATCTTACTGTCCCGAAACTGTAGACCATGGAGTTTGCACCACTTCCGAACTTATATGAGAAAAAGGTCCAACCTTTTGAAGAAAAGAACCTCTGTCTTGAAACGGCTTGAAATATGGAGACTTGGCTGAGAAAGCTTGGATTTTTTCCGAGACACGACTGGTTGTTGATTTAGTTATAAGGTTGCTTGTATGAACCCTGACCACAATGAACAGTTAGAGCTGAAATGGTCGACAACTGGACCGAACTGTAGCCAAGCCCTTGTTTGTCTTGGGCCAATTGCAAGAGCGTCAAGACCTCAATACGAGAGGAAGACTCAGGATTGCATTAAATAATCACTGCCACACCAAAGATCTTTTCCACATGCTATAGTACATAGCATTAAAGGATGTCTTTGAAGATTCATGCAGCTTCCACTGGACCTCTTCTGCTATTCCCACCTGGGCTAGCCGGCATCTTAAAAATAACCAGGCTGTCTAATTTAGCCATATTGGAATGAGGCATGCTGTCCGAGTACCAAAGATCTCTGAAGTGCCATCAGCAGAGCTATCAACTGCCTCAATAGTGGAAACCTTGAACAGATCATGTTCAGGATTAGAGAAGTTTGAGAAAAAAAACAAAAAAACACGTATACAGGCACAGAAAATCCAGCACTGGGACAGAGCATCATGACCACTGGCCCTCAGATGGAAGAACACTACCAGTTGAGCACTGACAGGAGATGCCATTAAATCCACTTGTAGTGTGCCCCACTGAGCAAACAGTTATAGGAAACATCCATTTGTTTAGATCCAGAAAGTGTGTGCTCAAATAGTGTCTGCTCACACACCCTGGGAAGGTAAGAGACTGACAGGAACAACAGATTGCACTCCGGCAACCAAAAGATGTATGCCGCAATCTGCTCAAGGCTGTTTTCCTCCCTGATTCGACACATATGCTACTGTCTGAATCCTCACGATGGTCTTGAAATAGTAGTGCAAAGATCAGTAATGCCTCCAGTGCCCCCATCAACTCTAGAATGAGGAATCGTTCCCTTCTTCCTTGAGCAAATTGCAGAAGATGAGCAACCAACCAAAGCTCTATAGCATCTCCAGGGCCCTCATCCGATGATTCAGAAGCCCCCTAACTTATTTCCACTGCTTTCCATCTAAAATGCATCTCATCAGTCTTAGAAAGGAGAAATGAAAAAGCAGACATAGGTCATCCTCCTACATATATTCTTCTTTGGAAGAGTCTGAAGGTTGGTCACTACTCTACGTAAAATCTACCTTTCGTC
>BLSH010314411.1:46889-65736 GCA_018402905.1 Glandirana rugosa | reverse complement strand
TGTCCGCCAGCGACCCGCGATCCGTTACAATAGAAGAAAAGCGGGGAACCGCCAATGTAAACATGGCGGTCCCCCTCTCTGACAGGGGACATAACACTGATCTACTTATCCCTGTCAGTTAGATATGTTATGCCCCTGCCAGCCCAAAACCCACACAGTTATAACCAGGGGAAGGCAACCTGCAGCCCTCCAGCTTTTGTAGAACTAAATTTCCCATGAGGCATTGCAAGGCTGACAGGTACAATTACTCCCAGAGGCATGATGGTACTTGTAGTTTTGCAACAGCTGGAGGGCCGCAGGTTGCCTACCCCTGGTTATAAAACGCCTAGGGGACACAGTTAACCCCTTGATTGCCCCCTGCAGGTTAACTCCTTCATTGACAGTGACATTTATACAGTAATCAGTGGATATTTAACCACTTCAGCCCCGGAAGGATTTCACACTTTAGGACAGGAGCACTTTTTGCGATTAGGCACTGCGTCATTTTAACTGACAATTGCGACGTTGTACCCAAACAAAATTTGCATTCTTTTTTTCCCACAAATAGAGCTTTCTTTTGGTGGTATTTGATCCGCTCTGCGTCATTTCTGATCACCACTATAAACAAAAAAAGAGCAACAATTTTGCAAAAAAAAAAAAAAAACAGTTTTTCTTACTTTTTCGCAATCAGTGTTTATTGATTGGTTTGCTCAAAAGTTGCCGTGTTTATGAACCATGAGAATTCATGTCTGGGGTTTTTATTTTATTTTTTACTAGTAATGGCGGTGATCTGCGATTATTAGCAGCACTGCGATATTGCGGTGGACATGTTGGACCATTTCGACAGTTTTTTGGGACCATTGGCATTCATACAGCAATCAGTGCTATAAAATGCACTGATTACTGTGTAAATGTCATTGGCAGTGAAGGGGTTAACCTGGAGGGGGCGCTCTAAGGGTTAACTGTGTTCTCTAGGCGTGTTCTAACTGTATGGGGGCTGGGCTGGCTGGGGGAGGGGAGTGATCAGGGCTTCCATATACAGGGAGCCTGTGATCACATCCCTTCACCCTCTGTCAGAACGGAGATCCGTGTTTACTTACACGGACCTTTGTTCTGTCGCTCTGGGGGATGGGGGGGATCACGGGTAGCCGACAGCGATCGAGTCCGCCCTACCCGCTCACTGGCCCCCCGGAACACAGTAAGCACGTGAGTGTTCCTCCGGCGGCGTTCGCGTGCTCACAATGCTAGTTATCGCAGCCACCATCAGAAGACGGCGGTTTGCGATAACGAGCCACTCTGCTGCCGTCACGCTGCGGCGGGCGGTCAGCAATTGGTTACATTTCTGATCATTGTGTAAATGTCATTGGTCCCAAAAAAGTATCAAAAGTGTCCAACATGTCTGCTGCAATATGGCAGTTCCGATAAAAAATCGCAGATCGCCGGCATTACCAGTAAAAAAAAAAAAATATTGTAAAAATGCCATAAATCAATTCCCATGGTTTGTAAACACGACGCCTTTTGGCAAACTAATCAATAAACGCAGATTGCGATTTTTTTTCACCACAAATATGTAGAAGTATATATATCGATCAAAACTGATGAATACATTTGTTTGTTATATTTTTTGGGGAAATGTATTATAGTAAAAGTAAGGAATATTGTTTTTTTTGCAAAATTGTTGGACTTTTTTAGTTCATAGCGCAAAAAATAAAAACAGAGAGGTGATCAAATACCACCAAAAGAAAGCTCTATTTGTGGGAAAAAAAGGACGTCAATTTTGTTTAGGTGTAACGTCGCACGACCGCGCAATTGTCAGTTAAAGCGACGCAGTGCCAAATCACAAAAAGTGCTCTGGTCCTAATGTGGGAAATCCTTCCGGGGCTGAAGTGGTTAAACGAGTTGTAAAGTCAGAAGGTTTTTTACCTTAATGCATTCTGGGCATTAAGATAAAATACCTGCTGTGTGTAGCAGCCTTCTCAGCACCCTCTAATTACTTACCTGAGCCCCATCTCTCTGCAGCAATGTCCATGAGTGTCTCAGCTGTCCGGGACACTCCTCCAGATTGGCTGAGACACAGCAGCAGTGCCATTGGCTCACGCGGCTGTCAATCAAAGTTGGTCAGCCAATCAGGGGAGAGGGGGGCAGGATACACGGAGCTCTGACTCGGCTCGGGTGCCCCCTGTAGCAAGCTGCTGGCTGAGGGGGCACTCACCAGAGGGAGGAGCCAGGAGAGTAAAAGAGGGACCCGAGAAGAGGAGGATCCAGGCTGCTCTGTGCAAAACCAACTGCACAGAGGAGGTAAGTATAACATGTTTGTTATTTAAAAGAAAAATAAGCAAGCCTTTACAATCACTTTAACTGATCTCTGCTGTGTAATTTAATATACTACGTTCTACTTGAAAGTAAGACTCTAGCCTTTCTTCCAATCACCCCTCCACTCCACACTTAAAATTAATAATTATAATAAGTACTGTATTTATTGACTTATAACACGCACCTTAATTTGAAGAGGGAAATTTCTGGAAAAAAAACATACATTTTAAATAAAGAACTTCAAAGCAAAATAAGGGTCAGTGTCCATCAGTGCAGCCTTATCAGCTCCCATCTGCAGCCTCACCAGTGCCCAGTAGCAGTCCGTCCATTAGGGGAGCACAGGCGCCACCCCCCCATCAATGTGTCCGGCCCCCTGATCTACATACAGGGTGCTGGACTATGGATTCCAATGGGAGGAGTGTTTTTTTGAAGCATGTGATAAGAGCCAGAGGCTCTAATAGGCTTCAAAAAAGTGTGGGCTCGGGGCTCAGAGCACTGCGCCCCAATCTCACCCAGTTGCGTGATGATAGCGAATGAATATTCGCTATTTTCACACTAAATCTCATCCCAGCCAATCAGGAAGTGGGTCGTGAGATCCGTTTCCCGATTGGTCAAAACGGTAGGTTATCCTATTGAACGCCTAACCCCTAGGAGCAGGAGAGAGGAGACGCATGGCAGAAGCCATGGAGGAAGCTGCTGGAGGAGCGGACACCGGAGCCAATGTCTGCAGCCCGCCACCTGCCACCTAGAAGGGGTAAGTGCTGGACCGACCGGCAGACGGGGGGGGGCTGTAGTGCCAGTGGGGGGTGTTTTCCACCCCCAAATATCCACCAGCCGCCATTGCAGCCTGATCAGTGCCCATCTGCAGCCTCACCATTGCAGCCTGTTCAGTGCCCATCTGCAGCCTCACCATTGCTCATCAATGCAGCCTGATCAGTGCCCATCTGCAGCCTCACCATTGCAGCCTGATCAGTGCCCATCTGCAGCGTTACCATTGCTCATCAATGCAGCCTGATCAGTGCCCATCTGCAGCCTCACCATTGTAGCCTGATCAGTGCCCATCTGTAGCCTCACCATTGCAACCTGATCAATGCCCATCTGCAGCCTCAGCATTGCAGCCTAATCAGGGCCCATCTGCAGCTTCACCATTGCTGATCAATGCAGCCTGATTAGTGCCCATTTGCAGCCTCATGTCAGATTACATAGAGCGAGGATCTCCTGTTTACTCGGCGGCCTCTGTAATACAAAGTCCTGCCTCCTGGACCGGCTCCTATGCTAGACAGGGACATGTGACGTCTATCATAGCAGACGGTCAGGAGCTGGAACTTCATATTACAAAGGCCGTTGAGTAAACAGGATATCCTCGCTCTGTGTAATCTGGCACCACTCGTCCGCACCTTCCCCCTGAGGCAGCCTAATTTACATGTAGAACCCTGGTATTAGGCAGGGTTGCTAACAAATTTAGTCTGCTGGGTGATAACTAGCCTGGCTGATTGTTAGGGAGATCCACTGTTTTTTTCCCTAAATCTGGGTTTGATGCACCTCTCTCTTCTGTCACTGGGTGGCATTGTTGCCTATGGCATTAGATTGGCAAGGGCATAGTGAATCCAGACTAGGGGTGGATAGGTTGTCTCATCCAATTGGCAGGGGTTACTTTGCCCCTTGGCGTGCTGGGAGAACCTATTTATTCAGGAGGAATCAGGTGATCAAGGTTCTGTACCACCTGGACGGCTGTCTGGGTGGACTTTCGTTGTATTGCTCCGGGTTGCTAGGCCAGAAGCCTGAGACCTATCCCGGGAGCACCTGGCTGCTAGGCTGTCTGAGGGCTATCCAGGATTGAGAGAAGTAGCGCAGGGTTGGGGCTTCAGGCCTGGAGCCCTACCAAGTTGCAGAGGTTCAGCCAGATGGGAAAATAAATTGTTGCCAGGGGCAAAGGAGAAGCAGCTGCCATAAGGGACGACCACTCCCATTGCCAACAGCAAGTGAGGATCAAGGCGAAAGGTAAAGGGGAAGCAGTCGCCACTAAGGGACAACCATTACTGTTATCAGAGGCCACTGTATGGAAGTCTGAAGAAGTACCAGAGCAGTCTTTTCACCAGCTGGGAATGGTGAGTGCCTAGCCAGGGACCCAGTGGGTTAGCAGGGGTCACGTTTGAGGAAATATACAGCGGGTTAGCTGTGGAAGAGCTCAGAGGATCCAGAGACTGGGATCTTGAAGTCTAGTGAGAGACTGGGAGCTCAGTGAGTGAAGATCTACAGTAGGATACTGTGAGATGTGAGAGGAGATCTACAACGGGTTACTGTGAGTTATGTGTACAGATCTGCATTGACTGTTGAAAGTTCAGTTGCCATAGGAGACAGCAGTTCTACAAATACAGTTGCCGAAAACAGCTTAAAGGCCCTCTACCTGTATAGCAGTATGTCTATTATTTTTTGTCTCTGAGTCTGCCAATTGCTATTTCTTCTGCCAGGGTGTCCTGGCCTTAACCCTTTCTCCACCAGTTCTGTCAAGAGACAATAAATCTTTTTTTCTTGCATCCAAAAAGTAACTGTGCCCATGTTTCTAACTTGCATTACACCCACCATGCCTAATAACCCACACTTCGAAGAAGGATGTGAACTCTCCCTGACTCTGGAAGTCACCACTAGGCCTCTGCAGCCCATTGACTGCAGCCACACCAGTGCCCATTAATGCAGCCTCACCAGTGCCCATCAATGCAGCCTCACCAGTGCCCATTAATGCAGCCACCCCAGTGCCCATTAATGCAGCCTCACCAGTGCCGATTAATGCAGCCTCACCAGTGCCTGTTAATGCAGCCTGATCAGTGCCCATCAGTGCAGCCACACCGGTGCCCATTAATGCAGCCTGATCAGTGCCCATTAATGCAGCCACACCAGTGCCCATTAACCACTTCAATACTGGGCACTTAAACCCCCTTCCTGCCCAGGCCATTTTTCAGCTTTCAGCGCTATCACACCTTGAATGACAATTCCTCAGTCATGCAACACTGTACTCATGACATTTGTGCCCTTTTTTCACACAAATTGAACTTTCTTTTGGTGGTATTTAATAATTAGTGGGTTTTTTATTTTTTGAGCTATAAATAAAATAAGACTGAAAATTTTGTGAAAAAATGCCTTTTTCTTTGTTTCTGTATACAGAGAATTGGCGGTCATGGAACTTTAAATGAGGCGGGTCAAGAACATAATGTAAACAAATGATAAATAAATATAAATTAATTTATTATACACAATGAGAACACATGATTGTACATTGCAGATGCAGTAGATAAATAAATAGCATAAAAATAGCATAAAAATAACATAAAAAGCTGACAATAACTCAGAATGATTCAATGGTGTAAAAATATAAGATATCATAGTACAGACAGGTGCACAGTAACAGTCAGCTGTGGCATTCCGACTGCTCTAGTATGAAAATTACACTACGCGTCCGTCCGATCCGTCCTCTCATCAGGAGTATCATATCAAAATTGTCTATGGGTTCCTTATGAGTAACCAAGGAGAGAGATCTTGGGTAGAAAATATATAAAATAATTCTTACATGTCAGCTTATATGGCCCAAAGAATGACAGTGATACAGGAGCATTTAATGCAATGTCAGTCCCGGGGCTGCGGCGGGGGCAAAGAAGCCCAAACTGTGGACAACAACCAGGAGGCAAACCAGAGGGGTGAAGATGGAGGCCTCTAGGGGTTGGGGTCATTGCCACATAAATATCGGCATATAACACGCACACATGATTTGCACCCGATTTTCATTGGGAAAAAGTGTGTGTTATACACCGACAGGGCTGGACTGGGACAAAAATTTGGCCCTGGACTTCATCCAGACTGGCCCACTTTAATATTGCAAACACACACAAAAACAGTATAAAAACTATATGGAATTGCGCAAAAAACATAGGTAAAAAAATTCCACTATTGGGCATAAGACAAGGCATAGCCACACCAGTGCCCATTAATGCAGCCTGATCAGTGCCCATCAGCGCAGCCACACCAGTGCCCATTAATGCAGACTCACCAGTACCCATTAATGCACGGATAACAATATATAGTGCAGCGCTTAAAATTATATCAATGTGCAAAAAAAAATTACGTGAATAAAATTCAACGATAAACTGTTAAATATACGCAACTTATTAAAAATAAATAAATAAAATAAGTTCTAATGTAGAAAATTTGCAAATAATCAATAGTGTCACATAAGTGGACTAATCCAAGTTTTCAGATATAGGCAATTTGGTGTAAAAAAGTCCAAACGTGGGTGACAAATGACTAAGTCTTATTAATAGACTAGTCCATGTTTCTGTCCAAGAATTGTGACATGAATAAAATAGTGACCGGTGACCGCCACCCAGTGAGACTCCTCCACCAGATACACTAACTGCTTACCAAAGAGCAGGAGGTCATACGCACAGAGACCATTCCTTGGCATCCAACCACATACATAGATAGATTCTCAAATCCTTCTTGTGTTCCAGTATCGATACAAATAACTCTTTCGAGTGATATTAAAGATAATGCAAAGACCAAAGTACTCCAAGCAATAAAAGTATCCAGGATGTGAATCATATCATAAAAGAAAAAGAAGCCTCCATAGTGTAAAACTGTATAATTCATTTTTAATAGAATGGTTAAAAACACTTACATCAATGGAGAAAATCAAGGGCCCTTCAAACAGAAATCAATATCGCAATGACCAGGGGGACGTAACCCAACGCATTTCGTCTCCACAGACTTCTTCTGGGGTCCCCCCCGCCTGAGTCATTGCATCTATATATAGATAAATGTACTAACACATAACATACGCCCACCTTTCTCTCCACATTAATGCAGCCTCACCAGTGCCCATCAGGGCAGCCACACCGGTGCCCATTAATGCGGCCTCACCAGTGCCCATTAATGCAGCCTCACAGGTGCCCATTAATGCAGCCTGATCAGTGCCCTTCAGTGCAGCCACACCAGTGCCCAGTAATGCAGACACAACAGTGCCCATCTGCGCAGCCTGATCAGTGCTCATTAGCGCAGCCACACCAGTGCCCATTAATGCAGCCACACCAGTGCCCATTAATGCAGCCTGATCAGTGCCCAATAATGCAGCCTCACCAGTATCCATTAATGCAGCCTCACCAGTGACCATTAATGCAGCCACACCAGTGCCCATTAATGCAGCCTCACCAGTGCCCATCAATGCAGCCTCACCAGTGCCCATTAATGCAGCCACACCAGTGCCCATTAATGCAGCCTGATCAGTGTCCATCAGCACAGCCACCCCAGTGCCCATTAATGCAGCCTCACCAGTGCCGATTAATGCAGCCTCACCAGTGCCGATTAATGCAGCCTGATCAGTGCCCATCAGTGCAGCCACACCGGTGCCCATTGATGCAGCCTGATCAGTGCCCATTAATGCAGCCACACCAGTGCCCATTAACCACTTCAATACTGGGCACTTAAACCCCCTTCCTGCCCAGGCCATTTTTTAGCTTTCAGCGCTATCACACCTTGAATGACAATTCCTCAGTCATGCAACACTGTACTCATGAAATTTGTGCCTTTTTTTCACACAAATTGAACTTTCTTTTGGTGGTATTTAATAATTAGTGGGTTTTTTTATTTTTTGTGCTATAAATAAAATAAGACTGAAAATTTTGTGAAAAAATGCCTTTTTCTTTGTTTCTGTATACAGAGAATTGGCGGTCATGGAACTTTAAATGAGGCGGGTCAAGAACATAATGTAAACAAATGATAAATAAATATAAAATAACTTATTATACACAATGAGAACACATGATTGTACATTGCAGATGCAGTAGATAAATAAATAGCATAAAATAGCATAAAAATAACATAAGAAGCTGACAATAACTCAGAATGATTCAATGGTGTAAAAATATAAGATATCATAGTACAGACAGGTGCACAGTAACAGTCAGCTGTGACATTCCGACTGCTCTAGTATGAAAATTACACTACGTGTCCGTCCGATCCGTCCTCACATCAGGAGTATCATATCAAAATTGTCTATGGGTTCCTTATGAGAAACCAAGGAGAGAGATCTTGGGTAGAAAAGATATAAAATAATTCTTACATGTCAGCTTATATGGCCCAAAGAATGACAGTGAGACAGGAGCATTTAATGCAATGTCAGTCCCGGGGCTGCGGCAGGGGCAAAGAAGCCCAAACTGTGGACAACAACCAGGAGGCAAACCAGAGGGGCGAAGATGGATGCAGCCTGGAGCAGGGACATCGCAGGCTTCCAATGCAGATAAGTGACACATAATAGACTAGTATGCGATGCATAGTAGCCTATTATGCTTTTAAATTGCAGTGTAACAAAGAGTAACAAAGAGGAAATAAAACCCATCCGGGTTTTACTTCCTTTTTAAAATAATTTGGAAAGAATAAAAAATAAAACAAATGGGATTCATTTTAAATTTCCATAAGCAATGGTATTGTTTTTGGTTTGTAAAGACACCTGTGTGAGTTTGGGGAAATATTTTTGTGCGCTAGATATCAACAAGTGAAAGTGACAGAGAAAAAAATAATATTTTAACAAAACATGAAAAGATTGAACATTCTACCAATCTTAAAAACAAAATAGATTATCAAAATTGCAACATTGTTGCAAGGACAAATTCTTTGAGAGAAAGATACTGTCACGCACCTGGTGGTGGAGTCTGTCTTGTGCAGAGAGCAACCACTCTTACGGCCCTGGTTCGGGAACCCCTGGTAGAGCAGACAGGAGGTTCGGGAGCACAGGGGGGCACGAGGGTCAGACAGGATCAATGGTGATGGTGTGAAGGGTCCAGTTGCGGCTCGTGCAGTAGTAGAGTGGTGGTGCAAGCTGAGGTCGTCAACTGGCTGGCAAAGCGGTACAGGTGGAGTAGGCAGAGGGGTCGTCAGATGCAGGCAAGGTCGTCAACAGGCAGGCAGGTGAAGTACACAAGGATCAGGCAGGAGAATGGTCATGGGCAAGCTGGGGGTCGGTGCAGGTGGAGATCAATCAACGTCAGAAACAAGCCGGGTCACAGGAACAGAAAATCAGGATACAGACTACTCAGGAACACTCACACGCTGTAGAACGGACAGCATTTGCTACAGGAAGCAGGAAGTTTAAATAGGGCTGCTCATCCAGGAAATAGAGGAAAACACAATCAAATGTAATTAACCCTTAGCACAGTATTTTCCTAACATTGCCCCCCCCCCCCAAGGGGCAGCCTCCGCATGCCCAAACGGCCACTTCTTTCTTGGCGGTTCCTTTTGAAAGCTTGGATTAAGTCTGCGGCGTGGATGTTTGACTCTGGTTGCCAGGAGTTTTCCTCTGGGCCGTATCCTTTCCATTTCACCAAATATTGGGTTACACTACCCCTCTTCCGGCAGTCCAGGATGGCCTCGACCTCAAACTCCTCCTCTCCATTTACTAGAACTGGATCTGGTGGAGCCTTCTTCCGTCCCGGGAATGGGTCTGGAGGGACTGGCTTCAGCAGGGATACGTGGAACACTGGGTGAACACGTAATGATGAGGGTAGGACCAGTTTGTAAGCCACCCTATTGATCCTTTTCTTCACTGGGAAAGGGCCAATAAATCTAGGACCTAACTTCCTGGATGGGCAAGCCAGTTTCAAGTTCCTAGTGGCCAACCAGACCATATTACCCGGTTGGAGTTCCAGCTCACCCCGTCTTTTCTTATCAAAGGCTCCCTTACTGAGTTCCGTGGTTTTGGCAAGCGTATCCCGTAGGAGCTGGTTGTTCCTTTCAAAGAATTCTAGGGTTTCCTGAACCGCTGGTACTGTACTCTCAGGGACTGAACCGGGAAGGAAGGTCGGGTGGAAGCCGTATTTCGCCCAGAATGGAGACTGTTTGGTGGCCGAATGAACCGTGTTGTTGATGGCGAACTCGGCCAGTGGTAGTAGAGAGGCCCAGTCGTCCTGAGAGATTGAGGAAAAACATCGAAGATATTGCTCCAGGGTCTGGTTCGTTCTCTCAGTTTGGCCATTGGTCTGGGGATGGTAGGCCGAGGAAAAGGACAATTCAATCTCCAATGCAGAACACAGGGCCTTCCAGAACCTGGAGGTAAACTGGACCCCCCGATCTGACACAATATTGAGCGGTACTCCATGAAGTCGGATAATTTCCCGAACAAAGATTTCTGCCGTTTCTGCGGCGGTAGGTGTGCCTTTCATAGGCAAAAAATGGGCCATTTTGGTCATGCGGTCTACGACCACAAAGATGGTCCAGGGGCGTTCAGGCACCGGGAGTGGATTCAAGAGACCCCAAGCTTTGGCCTTGTCAGTCTTGTTTTGGGCGCATATAGCGCATGTGTTGGTGTACTTCCTGCAGTCTTCTTTGGCAAGGAGCCACCAGAAGGAGCGTGAGAGCAGTTCAAATGTTTTACGAGCTCTAAAGTGCCCCGCCAATTTGTGGTCGTGGCACAATCCTAGGATAGCAGGACATTGCTCTACCGGGACAAAGATCTGGTGATTGTACCACCATAGACCGTCTTTGACCAGCAGCCTGGGATCCGAGGGGCCAATTGAGCCAGCAAGAGATCGTCTGATCTGTGACAGCAGATCTTCTTGAGTGAGCAGAAAGTTCCCAGAAGGGAGAATTGTGTCCGGAGGGGAACAGTTGCTGGGATCACAGAACATTCGGGAGAGGGCATCCGGCTTGACGTTTTTTGACCCTGGCCGGTAGGTCAAGTGAAACAGAAATCTTGAAAAGAAAAGAGCCCAGCGGGCCTGGCGGGGTTTTAACCTCTTGGCAGTTCTTAAATACTCCAGATTCTTGTGATCTGTGTATATCAGGATAGGGTGAGTGGCCCCTTCGAGTAGGTACCGCCATTCTTCAAGTGCTGCTTTAATTGCCAGGAGTTCTCTATCCCCCACGTCCTAGTTCTTCTCCGGTGCAGATAGCTTACGGGAGAAAAACGCGAAGGGATGGAGCAAGGCCTTGGATCCTTGTCTCTGGGAGAGAACTGCCCCAACCGCGGTTTCCGAGGCGTCCACCTCTAGCACATAGGGCAAAGCTGGGTCAGGGTGCTTCAGGATGGGCGCTGTGGTAAATAAACCCTTTAGGGTCTGAAAGGCCGCTTCAGCCTCTGGAGACCACTGGAAATGGATGTTCTGTTTCGTGAGTTGCGTGATAGGAGTGATGATGGCAGAGAACCCCTTTATAAATTTCCTGTAAAAATTTGCAAAGCCCACGAAACGTTGGACCCCTTTCCTGTCTGTGGGTGCCGGCCAATCCAGGATAGTAGAGACCTTCTGTGGGTCCATTGTGATACCGGTCACAGAGATGACTAGACCAAGGAACTGAATGCTTGATTGGTCAAAGGCACATTTTTCAGCCTTGGCATATAGCCCATGCTGCCGGAGGCGGCCCAGGACCTTGGCTACATGCTCACGGTGCTCCTCCAGGGATGAGGAAAAAATCAAAATATCATCTAGGTAGATGATCACAAACAGGTCTAGGTAGTCCCTGAACACATCGTTCACAAAGTGTTGGAAAGTTGCGGGGGCGTTACATAGGCCAAAGGGCATGACCAGGTACTCGTACTGCCCGAAGCCAGTACGGAAGGCGGTCTTCCATTCATCGCCTTCCCGGATGCGAACTAGGTTGTATGCCCCCCGCAAGTCAAGTTTAGTGAAAATGGTGGCGGACCCCAGCCTTTGAAACAGCTCTGGTACCAGGGGTAAGGGGTAACGGTTCTTGACCGTAATCCGGTTGAGCTCCCGGTAGTCGATGCAGGGGCGTAAAGAGTGGTCCTTTTTCTCCACAAAGAATATGCCAGCCCTTGCAGGGGACGTGGAAGGTCGGATGAAACCCCTTTTCAGATTCTCATCCAGATAGACCTTGAGGGCCGTCAACTCAGGTTCTGATAGAGGGTAAATCCTCCCAAAGGGCACTTCTGCTCCTGGCAGGAGCTCTATAGGGCAGTCATATGGACGGTGAAGGGGAAGTTTCTCAGCCCTTTTCCTACTGAACACATCCAAATAACTGTGGTAAGCTGCAGGGACCGACTGGCGGGTTTCAGGATCAGAGTCCGCTTCCAGACAGCCCAGGAGGGGCGTAATAACTTCAACCCGTTTTAGGCAGTGCTGCTGGCAGTACTGAGATTGGAACCTAATAGTCCCGAGGGTCCAATCTATAGAGGGGCTATGCGCCCGGAGCCAGGGCAGGCCCAAGATGATGGGGCACAAAGGAGACGCTATTACGTCAAGAAGGAGGAGCTCCTGATGGCCATCAGCCGTGGTAGCAGGTAGAGGAGCAGTTGCGTGGGTGACCGTGCCAGACTTAATGGGGGATCCATCTGCCAAACGGATGACAAGTCCCTGGGTCTTCGGCAGAAGAGGGATTTGATGAAGGGCTGCAAAGGTTTCGTCCATAAAGCAGCTACATGCTCCTGAGTCAATGATGGCTGGGACTTGCAAAGTCCCTCTAGGAAGCTGCAGGGAGAGAAGGACCATTAGGTGGGATACTGGGTTCAGTAGCAGAGGTGAGTCACTGGTAGTGACTTGAGGGCGCTTACCGCGCTTGGCGGGACAGAATCTCACCCTGTGTCCGGGTTCCCCGCAGTAAAGACACAGGTTCAGGGAGGACCTCCTTTGTCTCTCTTCCGGGGTGAGAGAAGGGCGCAGGGGCGCATAGAGGAAAACACAATCAAATGTAATTAACCCTTAGCACAGTCTTTTCCTAACAGATACATTTCATCTCAACATGAAAAGGATTTCTTTGAGGAAGTTACAATTGTATTAGAATGAATGGCTGAAGATTGCATTGGGCTGCATTGCTCCTACTTTTACTCCCAAAAAACTCTCACAGCTCTCATTTTGGTATTTACTATAGCGCCCTGTAATTACTCCATGGATGGCCATGCTCAGCTTTGCTCTGCGCCTAGGAGTAAAGAGACGGGGAATTTATCTCTTCTCAGACTTTTTAAGATATTTCAGTGTAGAAATCACTTTCTCACACAGTTTAAAAGCAGATTATCTTTAAACAATATCCCACAAATTTTAGTACAATTTAGGTGATTATATCATGTGCTAAACATTATTTCCATGTGCACATCTCCAGGTCTTAACTGGAGTAAGGATCTGGGTGCTATCTGTTGCCTGGGCGCTATTTAGCGCCATTTGCTGTATTTTGCGCTATGGGGGTGAAAGCTCTGGGGAAGGAACAAGACTCAGCCTCTATGCTGTGCTACACTGTGGAACTCAGCTGTTGCCTGTGATTTACATAAACATAGCGCCTGCCACATGCGATTTACATAACAATAGCGCCTGCCGCCCGCAATTTACATAACAATGGTGCACACACACAGAGCTAAACAGCATTAATGGCTCACTGGCATGGGCCTATTTTGAGGTAGGGGCCTGGAGCTGCAGCTCCAATAGCCCCTATGTTAATTCGGCCCTGACTGAGAGGACACCCAATGCCAGGCAGTGGACATCCATAGACACACACAGCACCAGTAAGCCACACCCCCACCTAATTGGAGTTTGACTGAAAGCAAACTCCCGCTCCTGTCTGTGTCTCCTGTGAGACCAGGAAGAAGGGAGAGCGGCACTGCAGCTGGGAGAGTGCTGGATCATGAGAAGAGCCAGGTAAGTGTTTAGGGGTGGTAAGGGAACGCATGAAAGACAAAACCAGAGAAAATTTCCAGCTCAAAACACCAACCAGTCTGCTTATCAACCAAATTAACCTGTCCAACAGTATGCGTTAAAAACAGGGGTTAATTAGCACACATTTGCAAACGCATGCATAAGCTGCAAGGCCTCTTCATAGCACCCTGTGTTGCTTGCAGTCCTAACTCTTGTAAATTTATGAGAGTCTCTACAATGGAAGCACATGCATTCTAATGGATAGATACGGGGCAGGTGGGCCTGGAGGTAGCCCAATCCTCCTTAAAGGCACAGGGGCACATTGGACACCCAGCACAGAGCACAATGGCAACACAGGTGCCCAGTGTGTCCCCTGACCAAATTTACACCAGCAATAAACAGATGGCCCCTGCCCCCACCTATAACTGGCATTCACAGCAAGGAGCACATGGAAGGGCAACACATGAAAGACAAAACCAGAGAAGATTCCCAGCTCAACTCACCAACCAGTCTGCTTACCAACCGAATTAACCTGCCCAACAGTATGCATTACTGTTGTTTATTGTACTGTTTGTTACAGGTAGTGGGGCATTTTTTATCTTAATGCAGAGAGTGCAGAAGAGCAGATATGCACCATATGAAGCTTCTAGGTATCTAACCCTAACTGCAATAATATTACAAAATGTGCTCACTGCAAATTTACTATAATTCAAGGCAGGGGATAGAACCTCTCAGTTCTTATTCTGATGATTGGTGTCCCCAACAGGAACAAATACTTGAATAAAAGCATTTTTGTAGAGTGTGGGTCTGCATTGTCTGGGTCCCTGTCAGAGATTTTCCATCTGTTCCTGTACCATCTAATATTGCCATATTAGATTGAAGGCAATCCTCTCAGGGACATAGACAGACAAAGAAACCTAGCAGACCTTCCAGCCATTCCACCCTCTGCATGAAAACAAAATAGTTTTGCATAGCCTTTAGTTTACTAAACAAATTGTACGCAACACTATAGTAGATTAGCCAGTTTTGTATGGTTTCACCAATGCCTCGGAAGCTCCATTGAAGCATGTAGAATATAAAATCTGCATTTGCTCACTAAATATTTTCTTTCAATGAAGACGCTTTCTCGTTCCAGATCCTACTCAGAATGAGTTCACAGTCACTCAGCCTGAAAATATAACGGCTAATGAAGGAGACTCTGTCACCATCGGCTGCTCATACACCGTCCCACCAGACCGAAACCTTCTGTGGAGGGGAGTTTTCTGGAGAGTGGGGAACCCAACAGGACCCTACGCCTATCACCCCTCTGATCTGATGGTTCATCCCAGTTACAGTGGAAGAACTCAGCTGAATGGATCGGCTGAACTCCAGATAAATGGGGTTCAAGATAGAGATAACACCACCTATTACTGCTTTGTGATGCTGAAATTTTGTATTGGAACTGACAAGACCAACTCAATGCTGAAATACGGGAGCGGAACTCAATTAAATCTAAATGTAAATCCGACCTTCACAGGTATAAATGACTTTATTTTTTTAATTTTCTGCATTGTCTCCGGGCTGGGGTAAGGGCGGAGGAGGGAGTGGCTGGCTCCAGCTCTCAGCTGCACACTGAAAGGCGGAGGTTGGGTTCGGTATGCTTCCCAAGCCTGGATCAGCTCTGCCTCATCAGCTGCTGACGGGCAAAAGCCCATCATCAGTTGACTCTGGTTTGCAGGAGGACAAAGTAAGTGTACTCCTGTGACCCACAAGAGAAGTAGGACCAAAGAACGTTGGCCATAGTTTTCATTTAATAGCAATTCAATACAGGAGGAATTCATTTTACAATCTAGGAGAAAGGTTCAAGTGATACAAAAGGTAACAAATGTGGGGGATTAGCTGATGGAGAAAATTAAAGTACAGTTGTTAGGTGAAGGCAGGATAGGCTTCTCTGAACAGATGGGTTTTCAGGGATTGTCTAAAAGCAAATAGAGAAGGAGATAATCAGATAGAATGGGGCAGGGAGTTCCATAGGATGGGAGAGGCTTAAGAGAAGTCCTGGAGGCAAGCATGGAAGCAGGGGACGAGGGAGCTAGAGAGGAGGAGGTCTTTGGAGGAACAAAGAGAACGATTTGGTTGATATTTTGAGACTAGGTTAGTAACGTAGCTGGGGGCCAAGTTGTGGATGACTTTGTACGCTGTTGTTAGTATTTTGAACTTAATTTGCTGGGTGAGCGGGAGCCACTAGAGGGGTTGACACAGAGGAGTAGCAGATGCTAAATGGTTGTTAAGGTGGGTGAGCCTGGCAGCAACATTCATAACGGACTGAAGGGGGGATAGCCTATATAAAGGTAAGCCAATGAGAAGGTAGTTGCAGTAGTCGAGGCGGAAGATGACCAGGGAGTGGATTAGGAGCTTTGTGGTGTCATTACTTAGAAATGGACGTATTTTGGAGATGTTGTGTAGATTGAGGTGGCAAGATTTGGATAGTGATTGAATGTGGGGCCGAAAGGATAGAGTAATGGCCACTAGATGGAGCTAAGGAACTATGGAAATACATACAGTATGACTTTAGCAAGGAATGCAATATAACAATTCTGAAGACCAGTAGAGGGAAGTTGTCATTCAGCTTGTGGTACCATCAGGATTGGTCAGTGTGCACAGGTAGTCTTTTTTTTTTTTTTAAGCAAGTCAGTGGGAATCATGATTGACAATCCACCGGTCAGGGCTGTGGGGAAGAGACCTTTGCCCTTATCAACATAGGAACATGGACGTCATTTCTGGTGGGCGAGCTGATTGAAATGTGTTTTACAAGCTTGCAGTCATGTTTCTGGGCAAGTCCGGAAAGGGGCAGCCAATGGCAGTGGGGTGGGCAGAGCCTATAACCCAGGGACCCTTTTTATACAGAGTGGCAGCCTGGCAGGTTAGTGATCAATGAGCTGAATATTTCACTCTTTCTCCTCATGTTGCTGCCCCCTGCTGCCCTTGTGCTATCACTGAGCTGAAGAATTCACTCTAATTCTGCATTGTGCTAAATGTTCAGGTGTGTTCTATGCATTAGTACATGCCTTACTTTTTTCTTTTTAATATAGCTTAGCCCCTTCAGATCCGCACTATTGCCAAAGTACGGCTCCGAATCTGAATTTCCGGGACAAAGTCCATGGACGTCATCGCCTGTGCACGCTCCTGGCCCACACTCACAGGCGGCGACGGCGTGCCCGCGGGTCGGGCAGACTCGATGTCGGCCCAAGACCCGCAATCGCCTGTCAGAGCTGCAGAACGGGGAACTGCCAATGTAAACACGGCGGTTCACCGTTCTGTGACAGGGGACATGACAGATCTACTGATCCCTGTCACTGAGATCAGTTATGTCCCGGTCAGCCCCGCCCCCCCCACAGTTAGAACACATGCAGGGAACACAGTTAACCCCTTCACTGCCCCCTTAGTATTAACCCCTTCACTGTCAATGACATTTATACAGTAATCAGTGGCTATTTAAATTTCTGATCGCTGTATAAATGTCATTGGTCCCATAAAAGTGTCAAACATGTCCAACATGTCCGCCCCAATATCACAGTCCCGATAAAAATCGCAGATCGCCGACATTACTAGTAAAAAAATTAATAATAAAAAACACCATAAATCTATTACCATGGTTTGTAGACACGATAGCTTTTGCGCAAACCAATCAATACACGCCGATTGCGATTTTTTTTTACCAAAAATATGTAGAAGAATATATCGGCCAAAACTGATGAATCATTTTTTTTTATATATTTTTTTTGGATATTTATTATAGCAAAAAGTAAAAAATATTATTCTTTTTTCAAAATTGTCGCTCTTTGTTTGTTTATAGCGCAAAAAATAAAAAACCACAGAAGTGATCAAATACCACCAAAAGAAAGCTCTATTTGTGGGAAAAAAATGATGAAAATTTTGTTTGGGTACAACGTTGCACGACCGCGCAATTGTCATTCAAAATGCTACAGTGCTGAAAGCCAAAAATTGGTCTGGGCAGGAGGGGGGTTTAAGTGCCCGGTAAGGAAGAGGTTAAGACATTATGTGCAAATTTTTTTTTTTTTTTATAGGATTCCCAGTGACAAGCCAATCCCCTCCATTAACCAGCACTCACAAAGATAGTATGTGATGGCTTCCAATAATATTTATGCACCAAGACAGCCGAGTCTCCTAGGACCTCTTTCACCAAGGTGCACTATAGCATACACCCGTGGGAGGATCGTGTTTTCCAGCACAAGGATGCACAGGTGTTCTGTTACTCACACTTTCACCGCCTTGCAGGTGCAGGTGCATGGTCCCAAAAGCACACTGTCTGCATTCAGGCGCATGCACCTGCACTTGCACCGCAGTCAAATATGGACCAGCAGCTGTGTCCATGCAGCCACAGCTTCCCAACTGAAATGAATAGAACTGTTGGCCTGGAGATGCATGGAACAACTTGTATCCTCATGTAGGACAACATGGCCTATTGTTATATCAATGTTATAGAACGCCCATGGGGATGAGGCCTAACTGTTTTGTCCAGACTTAACATACGTTTTGTTTTGATACACCTAGAATGTATTTAGCTGATTTACCTGTATTGAATTGTATTGTAACTGTACTGTCTTCCGTAGGGGTACCCGCAAGATATTGTAACTATATTGTTATCCGGTACAACAGGATGTACTCCTATGTTCAACAAGGTACGTAGAGGTCCGGTTGTCAAGATAAGTAAAGTCAACCCTTCGACACCGACGTACCTGTGTCGACGACCAGGTATAAACTGACGCCACGTTCACGTCCACGTACGCGGACTTACGTCTGTCACACGAAAACCCTGGTACGTGGACGTGGACGTTCCGCCACTTTCACACTCATTGTCTTGTGGACACGTAGGAACACGACCTTTTGTGCTAGGAGGGTGCCCACATACGATATCACGTGGAACCACTTTC
>BLSH010314411.1:30172-46338 GCA_018402905.1 Glandirana rugosa | reverse complement strand
CGAGTTAAAATCCGTATTTTTTGCTATAAAATTACTTGGAGCCCCCAAACATTTTATATATATATATATATACAGGGTGGGCCATTTATATGGATACACCTTAATAAAATGGGAATGCTTGGTGATATTAACTTCCTGTTTGTGGCACATTAGTATATGTGAGGGGGGAAACTTTTCAAGATGGGTGGTGACCATGGCGGCCATTTTGAAGTCGGCCACTTTTGTTTTTTCAATAGGAAGAGGGTCATGTGACACATCAAACTTATTGGGAATTTCACAAGAAAAACAATTGATGTTAACGTAACTTTATTCTTTCATGAGTTATTTAGTTCTGACCACTTATAAAATGTATTCAATGTGCTGCCCATTGTGTTGGATTGTCAATGCAACCCTCTTCTCCCACACTTCACACACTGATAGCAACACCGCAAAGTTGGATTCAAAATGGCCAACTTCAAAATGGCCGCCATGGTCACCACCCATCTTGAAAAGTTTCCCCCCTCACATAAACTAATGTGCCACAAGCAGGAAGTTAATATCACCAACCATTCCCATTTTATTAAGGTGTATCCATATAAATGGCCCACCCTGTATATATATATATATATATATTTTTTTTTTAGTACAAACCCTAAAGAATAAAATGGCGATCGTTGCGATATTTTATGTCAACATATTTGTGCAGTGGTCTTTCAAATGCAATTTTTTTGGAAGAAATTCACTTTCCTGAATAAAAAATAACAAAAAAAAAAAAACAGTAAAGTTAGGCCAATTTTTTGTATAATGTGAAAGATGATGTTACGCTGAGTAAATAGATACCTAACATGTCATGCTTTAAAATTGCTCACACTCGTGGAATGGCAACAGACTACGGTACTTAAAAATCTCCATAGGTGACTCTTTAATTTCTACAGGTTACCAGTTTAGAGTTACAGAGGAGGTCTTGTGCTAGAATTTTTGCTCTCGCTCTAACGATCCCAGTGATACCTCACATGTGTGGTTCGAACACTGTTTACATTTGTGGACGCGACTTATGTGTATGTTCGCTTCTGCGCACGAGCACAAATGGATGAGGTGCTTTAAAATATTTTTTTTTCTCATTTATTTTATGTTTTTATTTTTACATCTTCCCTTCAAAAAAAATGTTGGATCACGTTTATTGCTGTCACAAGGAATGTGAACATCCCCTGTGACAGTAATAGGCAGTGACAGATATGGAGGGATCTGGGGTCTATAAGACCCCAAATCTCTCCTTTGCACAAGTTTGGCTGTTTTGAATGCTGTCCTTTTTTTAAAGTTGATGCCTTTAAGTCTTCTGTAATCTAGAAGTGATGTCATGACGTTGCTTCCGGGTTACTAGATACGAGACCCGATTCCGACTTCATTTGGGTCTCTGGCCAGCCGATGGACGTGCTGGCTGGTCGTTTTGGCCTCCCGGTGGGACGAGAAAGCCCGGGTCAGCTGTATATCACCCCGGTACAACCACTTTAAGCCTTAAGGCCAGATATTTGTGTTACATCGGTGTGAAGGGGTTAAAGTGGTTGTAAAGCCGCTCCCAGCCCCTCCCCAAAAAACCCCCCCGCAAAGCAAAAGTATAATGAGCTAGTATGCAGCGCATACTAGCTCATTATGAAACACTTACCTCGGAATGAAGCTGTTGCAGCGGCCTCGGCACACCGCTGTGACCGGCGACATCGGTCTGCAGCTCTGTTCAATCACAGCGCTGTGATTAGCGGACCCGCGCTGGCGTCACTCCCACGCACGCGCACGGGAGCTGTCATTTACGGCACTAATACAGAAGAAACGGCACCCTGGCCTACCCCGGGTGCCGATTCTTCAGTGCACATGTGGCGATGACGTTGGCACATGCAGATACAGGGGATATCTCCTAAACCATACAGGTTTAGGAGATATTTCCTGAACCTACTGGTAAGCCTTATTGTAGGCTTACCTGTAGTTTAACGTGGTTGTCATGAGTTGACAACCACTTTAAACTAAAATTTAAACTGAGTTTTATAGGAGTTACATTCTGGTGTCCCTGGCCAACCAAAAACCACATCTCCAAACATCCTTGAGATCCTTCCAGGTGCAGTAGAGTGTTATTAGCAACTTGGCGTTTTGAATGCTTTTAAGTGCAAAGGAAAGATTTGGGGTCTTATAGACCCCAGATCCCTCCATAAAGAGTACCTGTCACTGCATATCACTGTCACAAGGGATGTTTACATTCCTTCTGACAGCAATAAAAGTGATCAGATTTTTTTTTTAAAGGGACACTGTAAAAATAAAAAAAAATTTAAAAAATAATTAAAAAAATAAAACATTTAAGCAAAAGCATACGTAAGCTGCTTCCGCAAATGTAAACAGTGTTCAAACCACACATGTGAGGTATCGCCATGATCGTTAGTGCGAAAGCAATAATTCTAGCACAAGACCTTCTCTGTAACTCTAAACTGCTAAGCTGTAGACATTTTTAAAGAGTCGCATATGGAGAATTTTAAGTACCGTAGTTTGTCCCCATTCCATGAGTGTGCACAGTTTTAACCAGTTCCACACCGCCTACCGCATATTTACGGCGGCAGTGTGGATGCTGGCCGCGAATCGCCGTAAAAAGACGGCGATCTGCGAATGGCTGCTAGGGGGCGCGCACGCGCCTGCCGCACTCCTGAGGAGTGTGCCCGCGGCTCGGGCAGACCCAATGTCCGCCGGTGAGCCGCGATGAGCGGCCACAGGCAAAGAACGGGGAACCGCCGATGTAAACACAGCGGTTCCCCATTCTGACAGTGCAGGCATGGGAGATCTACTGATCCCTGTCACTGGGATGGTTTTTTACCAAATGGTTTTCCAACAGTCTTGAAGGAGTTCCCAGAGATGCTTAGCACTTGTTGGCCCTTTTGCCTTCACTCTGCGGTTCAGCTCACCCCAAACCATCTCGATTGGGTTCAGATCCGGTGACTGTGGAGGCCAGGTTATCTGGCGCAGCACCCCATCACTCTCCTTCTTGGTCAAATAGCCCTTACACAGCCTGGAGGTGTGTTTGGGGTCATTGTCCTGTTGAAAAATAAATGATGGTCCAACTAAACGCAAACCGGATGGAATAGCATGCCGCTGCAAGATGCTGTGGTAGCCATGCTGGTTCAGCATGCCTTCAATTTTGAATAAATCCCCAACATTAATAAGGCAAGAAATCACACTTATTAAACCTGACAGGGCACACCTGTGAAGTGAAAACCATTTCAGGTGACTACCCCTTGAAGCTCATCAAGAGAATGCCAAGAGTGTGCAAAGCAGTAATCAAAGCAAAAGGTGGCTACTTTGAAGAACCTAGAATATGACATATTTTCAGTTGTTTCACACTTTTTTGTTATGTAGATAATTCCACATGTGTTAATTCATAGTTTTGATGCCTTCAGTGTGAATCTACAATTTTCATAGCCATGAAAATAAAGAAAACTCTTTGAATGAGAAGGTGTGTCCAAACTTTTGGTCTGTACTGTAGGTATTAAAAAACAAAATGAATGAATTCTAATATTTATTTTCTGTCTCTCTTATATTTCACAGATCAACACACTATAATATTTGCAGCTTATTTTGGGATCAAGACCTTTTTGGTTGCACTGAGCATAATACTGTGTGCCGTCTATATGAAGAGAAAGTGACCACACCAAAGCCCAAACTGAATGAATCAGAGGAGAGCGGCTGGGGCATGGTTTACATTTTCTGTTTCTGGGAAGTCTGTTTAACCACTTCAATCCAGGGCATTTATACACCCTTCCTGCCCAGACCAATTTTCAGCTTTCAGCGCTATCACACTTTGAAAGACAATTACTCAGTCATGCAACATTGTACCCAAACAACATTTTTATCATTTTTTTTCACACAAATAGAGCTTTCTTTTGGTGGTATTTAATAACCACTGGGAGTTTTATTTTTTGTGACATAAGTAAAAAAGTGTGAAAACTTTGAAAAAAAAACACTTAATTTGTATTATAACATTTTGCAAATAAGTAATTTTTGTTCATAAATTTGGGCCAAAATTAATACTGCTACCTATCTTTGGTAAAGATAAACTAAATAAGTGTATATTATTTGGTCTGTGTGAAAGTTATGGAGTCCACAACATGGGTGCCAATCACTGAAAATTGATCACACCTGATGTAATGACGGCCTATCTCATTTCTCGAGGCCCTGAAATGTCAGGAAAGTACAAAAAAAACCCAAATTACCCCTTTTTGAAAAGTAGGCAGTCCAAGGTATTTGGTAAGAGGCATGGTAAGTTTTTTGAAGTTGTAATTTGTTCCCACAATTCTTGGGAAAGTTAAGAAATTATTATTTATTTATTTTTTTACACAAAATTCTCATAATAACAAGTTATTTCTCACACACAGCATATGCATACTTCCAATTACACCCCAAAATACATTCTGCTACTCGCCCTGAGTATGGCGATACTACGTGTGTGAGACTTTTTCACAGCCTGGCCACATACAGAGGCCCAACATACAGGGAGCACTGTCAGGCCTTCTAGGAACATAAATTACACATCTAATTTCCTAACGACCTATTACACTTGGAGCACCAGGACAATGGAATTTCTCACAAAATGACCCCATTTTGGAAAGCAAACACCCCAACGTATATTCTATGAGGCATCATGAGTCTTTTGAACGGTTCATTTTTTTTCACAAGTCTTCGGAAAACTTGGAAAGAAAATGCAAACTTTTTTTTTACACAAAGTGGTCAATTTATAAGATATTTCTAACAGATAGCATGTACTTAGCAAAAATTACCCCCCCAAAATATATTCTGCTACTTGTCCCGAGTATGGTAATGCCACATGTGTGAGACTTTTATACAAACTGGCCACATAGAGAGGTCCAACATGCAGGAAGCACTGTCAGGTGTTCTAGAAGCATAAATTACACATATCATTTCCTAACCACCTATTACACCTTTGAAGGCCCTGCAGCACCAGGACAATAGAATTACCCTCAAAATGACCCCACGTTGGAAAGCAAACATCCCAACATGTATTCTATGAGGCATTATGAGTCTTTTGTATGGTGCATTTTTTTCCACAAGTCTTAGGAAAATGTCGAAAGAAAATGAAAACGTATTTTTTTTCACAAAGTGGTCAATTTATATGATATTTCGAACACATAGTATGTATATAGCAAAAATTACCCCCCAAAATATATTATGCTACTCTTACTGAGTATGGCAATACCACATGTGTGAGACTTTTACACAGTCTGACCACATAGAGAGGTCCAACATGCAGGGAACACAGTCAGTCGTTCTAGGAGCATAAATTACACATAAAATTTCATTCAAACCTATCATACTTTTGAAGGCCCTGGAGCACAAGGACAATGGAATTACTCACAAAATGACCCCATTTTGGAAAGCAAACACCCCAAGGTATATTCTATGAGGCATGGGCTGCACATAGGTACTTGGGTGGAAACAGGTACTCGGGTAATCTGATGGGCAGGTGACAGGTACTCGGGCACTCTGATGGGCTGGTACCGGTACTCGGGTACTCTGATAGGCTGGTGACAGGTAATCGGGTACACTGATGGGCAGGTGACAGGTACTCGGGTACTCAGATGGGTAGATTACAGGTACTTGGGTACTCTGATGGGCTGGTGACAGGTACTCGAGCACGTTGATGGGTTGGTGACAGGTACGTGGGTACTCAGATGGGCTGATGACAGGTATTCGAGTACTCTGATGGGCTGGTGACAGGTTCTCGGGTACTCTGATGGACTGGTGACAGTTACTAGGGTACTCAGATGGGCTGGTGACAGATACTCCGGTGCTATGATGGGCTGGTGACAGGTACTTGTGTACTCTGATGGGCTGGTGAAAGGTACTCGGGTACTCTGATGGGCAGGTGACAGGTACTCGTGTGCGCTGATGGTCTGGTGACAGATACTCGGGTACTCTGATGGGAAGGTTACAGGTACTTGGGTACTCTGATGGGTAGGCGACAGGTACTTGGGTACTCTGATGGGCAGGTGACAGGTAGTCAGGTACTCTGATGGGCTGGTGACAGATACTCAGGTACTCAGATGGGCTGGTGACAGGTACTCGGATGGGCAGGTGACAGGTACTCAGGTACTCTGATGGGTTGGTGACAGATACTCAGGTACTCTGATGGGCAGGTGACAGGTACTCGGGTACTCATATGGGCAGGTTACAGGTACTCGGGTACGCTGATGGTCTGGTGACAGGTACTCGGGTACTCTGATGGGCTGGTGACAGGTTCTCGGGTACTCTGATGGACTGGTGACAGGTACTTGGGTACTCAGATGGGCTGGTGACAGGTACTCGGGTACTCTGATGAGTTGGTGACAGTTACTAGGGTACTCAGATGGGCTGGTGACAGATACTCGGGTGCTATGATGGGCTGGTGACAGGTACTTGGGTACTCTGATGGGCTGGTGACAGGTACTCGGGTACTCTAATGGGCAGGTGAGAGGTACTCGGGTACTCTAATGGTCTGGTGACAGGTACGCGGGTACGCTGATGGTCTGGTGACAGGTACTTGGGTACTCTGATGGGCAGGTGACATGTACTCGGGTACTCTGATGGGCTGGTGACAGGTACTCGAGCACTTTGATGGGTTGGTGACAGGTACTCAGATGGGCTGGTGATAGGTATTTGGGTACTCTGATGGGCTGGTGACAGGTTCTCGGCTACTCTGATGGACTGGTGACAGGTACTTGGGTACTCTGATGGGCTGGTGACAGGTACTCGGGTACTTTGATGAGTTGGTGACAGTTACTAGGGTACTCAGATGGGCTGGTGACAGGTACTCGGGTGCTTTGATGGGCTGGTGACAGGTACTTGTGTACTCTGATGGGCTGGTGATAGGTACTCGGGTACTCTGATGGCCAGGTGACAGGTACTCGTGTGCGCTGATGGTCTGGTGACAGGTACTCGGGTACTCTGATGGGAAGGTTACAGGTACTTGGGTACTCTGATGGGTAGGCGACAGGTACTCGGGTACTCTGATGGGCAGGTGACAGGTAGTCAGGTACTCTGATGGGCTGGTGACAGATACTCAGGTACTCAGATGGGCTGGTGACAGGTACTCAGATGGGCAGGTGACAGGTACTCAGGTATTCTGATGGGTTGGTGACAGGTACTCTGATGGGCAGGTGACAGGTACTCGGGTACTCAGATGGGCAGGTTACAGATACTCGGGTATGCTGGTGGTCTGGTGACAGGTACTCGGGTACTCTGATGGGCAGGTGACAGGTACTCGGGTACTCTGATGGTCTGGTGACAGGTACTCGAGTATGCTGATGGTCTGGTTACAGGTACTTGGGTACTCTGATGGGCTGGTGACAGGTACTCAAGCACATTGATAGGTTGGTGACAGGTACTTGGGTGCTCAGGTGGGCTGGTGAAAGGTACTCAGGTACTCTGATGGGCTGGTGACAGGTTCTCGGCTACTCTGATGGACTGGTGACAAGTAATCGGGTACTCTGATGGGCTGGGGACAGGTACTCGGGTACTTTGATGGGTTGGTGACAGTTACTAGGGTACTCAGATGGGCTGGTGACAGTTACTCGGGTGCTTTGATGGGCTGGTGACAGGTACTCAGATACTCTGATGGGCTGATGACAGGTACTCGGGTACTCTGATGGGCAGGTGACAGGTACTCGGGTATTCAGATGGGCAGGTTACAAGTACTCGGGTACGCTGATGGTCTGGTGACAGGTACTCGGGTACTCTGATGGGCAGGTGACAGGTACTCGGGTACTCTGATGGTCTGGTGACAGGTACTCGGGTACGCTGATGGTCTAGTGACAGGTACTTGGGTACTCTGATGGGCAGGTGACAGGTACTCGGGTACTCTGATGGGCTGGTGACAGGTACTCAAGCACATTGATAGGTTGGTGACAGGTACTTGGGTACTCAGGTGGGCTGGTGAAAGGTACTCGGGTACACTGATGGGCTGGTGACAGGTTCTCGGCTACTCTAATGGACTGGTGACAGGTACTCGGGTACTCTGATGGGCTGGTGACAGGTATTCGGGTGCTTTGATGGGTTGGTGACAGGTACTTGGGTACTCTGATGGGCTGATGACAGGTACTCGGGTACTCTGATGGGCAGGTGACAGGTACTCATGTACGCTGATGGTCTGGTGACAGGTACTCGGGTACTCTGATGGGAAGGTAACAGGTACTCAGGTACTCTGATGGGTTGGTGACAGGTTCTCTGATGGGCTGTGACAGGTACTTTGATGGGGTGGTGACAGATACTCTTTATTACTGGGGGGGACAATCAGTTTGCTTGGTGTCTACACTAAGCTGTAACAAGATGTTACCTCAATCTCCTTCTCACACACGATCAGTGTGTGAGAAGGAGAACTGGTAACAGCTCGTTACCGCAGTTTGCTTATATCACGTGACCGGCTGTGATTGGACACAGCCAGTCACGTGGTAAAAAGCCAATTTCATTGGCTCTTTACCCCTTTCGGGGCTGGGCTTTGTCTGAGGGACAAGCCTCAACCCTGATTGCCACGCAGTGCGCCCCCAGTGGTGCGCACAAACCGCGTGCACGTGGATCTCCATAGTGACCGGCTGTGATTGAACACAGCGGGTCACGTGGTAAAGAGCCAATTTCATTGGCTCTTTACCCTGATCAGGGAGGGGCTATGTCCCGAGGGACATGCCCGATCCCCGATCGCCACACTGCCCCAGGGAACTGCAGTAGCGGAGAGAAGCGGCGGACGTCATATGACGCTGGCCCGGATCGACAGATTGTTCCTGCCGACATCATTTTATTATGGCTCGGTAGAGAAGTGGTTAGCCACTTCAGCCCCGGAAGGATTTCCCACTTTAGGACCAGAGTACTTTTTGCGATTCGGCGCTGCATCGCTTTAACTGAGAATTGCGCGCTCGTGCGACGTTGTACCCAAACGAAATTTGCGCCCTTTTTTTCCAACAAATAGAGCTTTCTTTTGGTGGTATTTGATCACCTCTGCGTCATTTCTGATCACCGCTATAAACAAAAGAAGAGCGACAATTTTGCAAAAAAAAAAACAAATTTCTTACTTTTTGCTAAAATACAAATCCCAAAAAAAAAGATATAGAAAAATATTTTTTTCATCGGTTTTGGCCGATTTATATTCTTCCTCATATTTTTGGTAAAAAAAATCGCAATCGGCGTTTATTGATTGGTTTGCGCAAAAGTTGCCGCGTTTACGGATGATGAGAATTCATTTCTGGGTTTTTTGTTTTTTTTTACTAGTAATGGCGGTGGCCATTGGCATTTATACAGCGATTAGTGCTATAAAATTGCACTGATTACTGTGTAAATGCCATTGGCAGTGAAGGGGTTAACCTGGAGGGGGCGCTCTAAGGGTTAACAGTGTTCCCTCAGTGTGTTCCAACTGTATGGGGGCTGGGCTGGCGGGGGGGGGGAGTGATCACGGCTTCCATATACAAGAAGCCTATGATCACAACCCTTCCCCCTCTAACAGAACGGAGATCCGTGTTTACTTACACGGACCTCCATTCTTTCACTGCGGGTGTGGGAGGCATCGTGGGTAGCCAACAGTGATCGAGTCCGCCGTACCCACTCCCTGCCCCCCCCGGACACAGTGAGCGTGCGAGCGCGTGCTCACAATGAGGGATATCGCAACTGCCGTCATATGACGGCGGTTTGCAATATCGAGCCACTCTGACGCCGTCAGACTGCGGTCAGCAAGTGGTTAAAATACCAAAATGCAAAGCCCCCATTGTTAGTGGCCCAACGGACTAGGGTGGTGTTTCGGGTCCCATGTGTCCTTGTTGGTGCTCCCCTGGGCCTTTCAGATAGAAACAGTAGCACCTTATGGCTGAGAAGAAATCTAAAAGTATCTGACGTAATAGGGTTATCCAGAGCTTTTTTTAGCAGGAACGCAGTGTCGGCACCTCCAGCACCTTCAGCACAGAATGTATGTAATGGCAAGGGGTACTGAAGGGTCTATTGATGTTTGAGGGGACCTATTTTTGCAAGGGGGTCTATTGTTTTTGGTAGGGAATCAAATGTTGCTAAAGGTGGGTCTTATGTTAGCGGGGGGGTCAATTGTTGCTGTGAGGAATCCATTGTTGAGGGAGAGTTCTATTGTTGCTGACTGCTTGAGGATCTATTGATTCTGGCTGTTAAGATTTTATAGTGGATCTATTGTTGCTGGGGGGTGTCTATTGTTGTTGTTGTCTATTTTCTTGCCTTTATTTTTATCAATAACAAATTCTGTACAAATTAATTAGCACCACAAAATGATACTTGGTTTTGTATCCTCTAAAAGGGACGGTACTGGCAGGGGGATTGGGCTGGAACCAAAGAACAGTGCTTGAAGGTGAATGGGGGTGGTAACTCGGGTGACACCTATTCTTTCAGAAAGAAAGCCCTGGGGTTATGCTCCATGCTACTCCTCCATGAACAGACTGCATTTGTCTAGTTACCTCCAGTAAAGAGTAGAAGTTTGGGGAACAACTCCTTTATTTATCTTCTTAAAGCGGACCCAACCCAAAAGTGGAAGCTAGACTTATTTGTCTCCTCCCTCCCTCCTCTGCCACATTTGGCATCTTTCAGGGCGAGGAGGGAGAGGGTATCTGGTTTTGACATGGCTTCTCCTTCCACCACTGCCGGGCCATTCACAAATCGCAACATGCTTCGCTCATGTACAGATAGGAAACCGGCTGTGAACCCACAAGGCTTCACTACCGGATTGCCTTACAAGAAATGGAGAATGAAAAATCGGCTGCGATGAAGACATCGCTGGATCCCTGGACAGGTAAGTGTCCTAATATTAAAAGTCAGCAGTTACAGTATGTGTAGTTGTTGACTTTTATTTTTTTCTGAAGGAACCTGGAGCTTCTCTTTAAATTCAAATTCACTCTGCTGTCAAATAACTGTGTGTGGGAGCATAAGGGAGGGTGGTTCGGAGGTGGCTGGTGGTAAGTAATGGGCACTAGAATGGTGAGGCTCAGATAATGTGTCCTGTGATCTTCTCCCCACCATTAGGAATTGGGGAGAGCAGACATAGATGGACAGAGGGACGGGGCTCAGAATGGTAGTTGTTAAGTTGATTTCCTCTTGTCCTGAATGCTCCTCTAATTTTTTTTTCCCAATAAAGTGTTTTGATTGATCTAATGGGAAAATGTTTAAGGAAATGTTTTAGGTACTTGCCAATTAAAATTTTATAATTTTCACTGAATTATATAACGCTAAATTGTAAGACAAAGGATACCAGGACCATGTTATAGCTTTACATCATTTAATAAAAATACAATAAAATATGTATTTTAACATCTGGGTGGTAAAAAACACTTCTTTCATATTATTTTGCTCTATTTGTTTCCTGTTGTGAAAAAACACTTTTGTATGCTTGTGCTATTTTACTACAGTATGTTCTAGTCGATATACAACAGCCATTTCATATACTTATGATATATATTTATGAACATATTTTGTGTTTATGAATGTATATGTTTAACCACTTACCAACCGGAAGGTTTTCCAGCTTTAGGACCAGAGCACTTTTGTGATTCGGCGCTGCGTCGCTTTAACTGACAATTGCACGGTCGTGCGACGTTGTACCCAAACAAAATTTGCATCCTTTTTTTCCCACAAATAGAGCTTTCTTTTGGTGGTATTTGATCACCCCTGGGTCATTTCTGATCACCGCTATAAACAAAAGAAGAGCGACCATTTTGCAAAAAAACCCAAATTTCTTACTTTTTGCTAAAATTCAAATCCCAAAAAAAAATATAAAAAAACATTTTTTTTCACCGGTTTTGGCCGATTTATATTCTTCCTCATATTTCTGATACAAAAAATCGCAATTGGCGTTTATTGATTGGTTTGTGCAAAAGTGGCCGCGTTTACAGATGATGAGAATTTATTTCTGGGGTTTTTATTTTGTTTTTATGTTTTACTAGTAATGGCGGCGATCTGCGCTTTTTAGTGGTACTGCGATATTGCAGCGGACATGTCTGACATTTTTTACACTTTTTTGGGACCAATGACATTTATTCAGTGATCAGAAATATAAATGTCCACTGATTACTGTATAAATGTCATTGGCAGTGAAGGGGTTAACCTGGGGGGGGGATCTAGGGGTTAAGTGTGTTCCCTGGGCGTGTTCTTACTGTGGGGGGGGGGTTGGGCTAACATGGGCATGAGAGATCTAACTGATCCCAGTAGATCACCCATGCCTGCACCAACAGAATGGGGAACCACCGTGTTTACATCGCCGGTTCCCCGTTCTTTCCCTGTGGCCGCCCGAGCCGCGGGCACACTCCTCAGGAGCGGCTGTTCGCAGATGGCCGTCTTTTTACGCTGATTCGCGCTCAGCATCCCGACTGCCGCCGTGAAAACACGGCACGCGGTCGGGAACTGGATAAGGTATTTTGTATGTATGTACAGTATATACTGTATGTACATGTAGCACTGCCCCTGTAAGGGGTGCTATGTGTAGACTTCCCTGGGCTTTTCCCCTTCTTATCTTGCAGCCAGTTACTAAGGGTTTTCACACAATCACCCATACTCTCATCCGCTCATTTCCAATAATTAATCCAGGGGTTTGGTTTTATTGGTATTTATTGTTGGAACATGGATAGAAGAAGGAGATAGTGGGATACTCCTACTGGAACTAATTACAGATGAGGACAACTCTCTCTTGGCCTAACAGGTTAAATGTGGTAACAGACTTTCTGTTATACCATACAACACTTGTATGGGAAGATTAAGTCCTTTGCTTGCTCTGGCAGCAAACATGATGAAACTGTTTATCTTCAGGACACTCACTAGCATCCCCTGTGACTGGAACCCATCCACTAACTCTACTGGCTGAAGGGGTGGCCCTTACACTAAAGACCCCATGACACAGATCTGTGCTCACTGTAGGCCGAAACAGAACCTTTCTGGTTTATCTCCCTTCCAGTCATCTCTGCAAGACATCTGCGTTGCAGCTATAATCAGAATCAGGTCAGACACCTAAGGCCACATGGCAGCTTCTACAGAGGAAGGGAAGCCGCCCCCTCCCTCTGGGACCCTGCTTTCCGGCAAAAGACCGGTCATTTTGGGTAATTCTATTGTTCTGGTGCTGCAGGGCCTTCAAAGGTGTAATAGGTGGTTAGGAAGTGATATGTGTAATTTATGCTTCTAGAACACCTGATGGTGCTCCCTGAATGTTGGACCTCTCTATGTGGCCAGGCTGTGTAAAAGTCTCACACATGTGGTATCCCCATACTCGGGATGAGTAGCAGAATATATTTTGGGGGGTAATTTTTGCTATGTACATGCTATGTGTTAGCAATATCTTATAAATTGACCACTTTGTGTAAAACTAAAAGCGTTTTCATTTTCTTTCCACGTTTTTCTAAAACTTTTGGAAAAAAATGAACCATTCAAAGACTCATAATGCCTCCTGGAATATACGATGGGGTGTTTGCTTTCCAAAATCGGGTCATTTTGTAGGTAATTCCATTGTCCTGGTGCTCCAGGGCCTTCAAAAGTGTAATAGTTCGTTAGGAAATTAGATGTGAGTCTGCTCCTAGAATGCCTGACAGTGCTCCCTGCATGTTGGACCTCTCTATGTGGCCAGGCTGTGAAAAAGTTTCCTACATGTGGTATCGCCATACTCAGGGCGAGTAGCGGAATGTATTTTGGGGTGTAATTGGAAGTATGCACATGCTGTGTGTGAGAAATAACTTGTTATGATAATTTTGTGCAAAAAAAAAAAATTCTTAATGTTCCCAAGAATTGTGGGAAAAAAGTACAACTTCAAAAAACTTGCCATACCTCATACTAAATACCTTGGAATGTCTACTTTTCAAAAAGGGGTCATTTGGGGGGTATTTGTACTTTCCTGACATTTCAGGGCCTCAAGAAATGAGATAGGCCTCCAGTACATCAGGTGTGATCAATTTTCAATGATTGGCACCATAGCTTGTAGACTCTATAACTTTCACACAGACCAAATAATATACACTTATTTGGGTTATTTTTACCAAAGATAGGTAGCAGTATAGGTTTTGGCCCAAATTTATGAACAAAAATTACTTATTTGCAAAATTTTATCATAGAAACTAAAAAAAAGTGTTTTTTTTTTCAAAATGTTTGCACTTTTTTCAGTTATGTCGCAAAAAATAAAAAACCCAGAGGTTATTAAATACCACCAAATGAAAGCTCTATTTGTGTGAATAAATGATAAAAATTGGGTACAGTGTAGCATGAGAGAGTAATTGTCATTCAAAGTGTGAGAGCGCTGAAAGCTGAAAATTGGTCTGGGCAGGAAGGGGGTATAAATGTCCTGTATTGAAGTGGTTAATGCATAGATAAAAATGTTAATGCATTAAGATAAAAAACCTGACTTTACAACCCAATTAGGCACACAGTTAACCCTTTGATTGCCCCTGATGTTAACCCCTTCCCTAACAGTGTCATTAGTACAGTGACAGCGCATATTTTTAGCACTGATCACTGTATTAGTGTCACTGGTTCCCAAAAAAGTGTCAAAAGTGTCAGTTAGGTGTCTGATTTGTCCGCCACAATATTGCAGTCCCACTATAACTTGCTGATTGTCACCATTACTATTAAAACAAATAAAAAATAAATAAATCTATCCCAGAGTTCATAGATGCTGTAACTTTTGGACAAACCAATCAATATACGCTTATTGGGATTTTTCTTTACCAAAAATATGTAGCAGAATACATATTGGCCTAAATTGATGAAGAAATTACATTTTTTACATTTTTTTTATTGGATATGTTTTAAAGCAGAAAGTAAAAAATATTGTTTTTTTTTTTTTAATTGTTGGTTATTTGTTTATAGTGCAAAAAAAAAAAAAAACACCACCAAAAGAAAGCCCTGTTTGTGAGGCAAAATGCATACATTTTATTTGGGTACAGCATCGCACGACTGCGCAATTGCCAGCTAACGTAACGCAGTGCCGTATCGCAAAAAATGGCCTGGTCATTAAAGACGGTAAAACCTTCCGGAGGTGAAGTGGTTAATTTGAACTTTTTTGCAGAAGCATGCATTGGATAAAGATGGCCTTAGCACTTAGAGACATGAACAAGGTACCTTCTATTCCTGTGAGTCTAGGCTGTCATGGACAAACCCTTCTGGGGCTTGCACACGCCATGTCAGCCTGGGCTCTTAGAACAATACTCAGTAACTGCTTTAAGAATGTGTAAAACTTTGAGCCTGGGTTCACACTATAGTGATGCGGGACCGAGAGCGATTCCAGTGCCGGTTCCCGCCTTGCATCTCCCTCGTAAGCAGTACACACTGCCCTCTGTGTCAATACAATATTATTTACCCCCCAGATCGGTTCACAGATTGCAGTGCGAACTGTGGATTCGAACAGGAATCGGATCGCATGGGTGAGAACATCCATGCGATCCGATTTCCAGTGCGGGAAAAAAATGCATCTTTTTTTGTGTGAATCCAATGTGAGTTCAGCCATACAAACTGTGCATAGACATCACATATGATCGGCACTGCAGTGCGGGTGCGAATCACATGCAGTGTCTGTGTTTGCTACAGTGTGAACCCAGGCTGAATGTAAAAAAAGGAGTACAAATTAGCTAAAAGTGCCGCATCCCTATCCATATATAAACATAAATTTGCAAGAGAACAAGTTTAGGATTTCTGAGGCACGACAAGTATTCTAAAATCATAATATTTATTAATTCATATATAAAAGATAGAATATTTAGACATTTCTCTTTACCATATACAGTAATACCTTGGCTTATGAGCATAATTTATTCCAGAAGCATGCTTGTAATCCAAAGCACTTGTATACCAAAGCGAGTTTCCCCATAAGAAACAATGGAAACTCAGATGATTCGTTCCACAATCGCTGCTAGTGTATGCAATACTGTATGTGGCCAGAGGTGCGGGGGCGCTGGGGTATGCAGTACTGTATGTGGCCAGAGGTGCGGGGGTGCTGGTGTATGCAGTACTGTATGTGGCCAGAGGTGCGGGGGCGCTGGTGTATGCAGTACTGTATGTGGCCAGAGGGTATGTCATGACGTATGTGTTCGCGGGGGCGTGGAGACCGGTGTATGTCATGACGTATGTGGTCGCGGGGGCGTGGAGACCGGTGTATGTCATGACGTATGTGGTCGTGGGGGCGTGGAGACCGGTGT
>BLSH010314411.1:14293-25545 GCA_018402905.1 Glandirana rugosa | reverse complement strand
TTTGGGGTGTAATTTGGGGTATGCATATGCTGTGTGTGAGAAATAACCTGTTACAATGACCATTTTGTGAAAAAAAAAAAAAAGAAAAAAAAATCTTCATTTTGCAAAGAATTGTGGGAAAAAATTACAGCTTCAAAAAATTCACCATGCCTCTTACTAAATACCTTGGAATGTCTACTTTCCAAAAAGGGGTCATTTGGGGGGTAATTTTACTTTCCTGGCTTGTTAGGGTCTCAAGAAATGAGATAGGCTGTCAGTATATCAGGTGTGATCAGATCTGATCAATTTTCAATGATTGGCACCATAGCTTGTAGACTCTATAACTTACACAAGGACCAAATAATATACACTTATTTGGGTTATTTTTACCAAAGATAGGTAGCAGTATAAATTTTGGCCAAAATTTACAAAGAAAAATTACTAATTTGCAAAATTCTATGACCGAAAAAAAGGAAAAGGCATTTTTTCAAAAAAATTTCAATCTTTTTTTATTTATAGCACAAAAAATAAACCCCCTCCTAGTGATTAAATACCACCAAAAGAAAGCTCTATTTGTGTGAAAAAAAGGACGCAAATTTCATATGGGTACCGTGTTGCATGACTGAGTAATTGTCATTCAAAGTGTGATAGCGCTGAAAGCTGAAAAATGGCCTGGACAGGAAGGGGGTTTTCGTGCCAGGTACTGTTGTGGTTAAATGTTTTGTTTTTATTATTATTTATTTTACTTTTTTATTTTTGCACTGTCCCTTTACTTTTGTTTATGACTTTTAGTCCTACTACAAGGAATGCAAACATGCCTTGTAATAGAAATAAGGAAGACAGGTCCTCTTTATGGAGAGATCTGGGGTCAAAAAGACCCCAAATCTCTTCTTTGCCTTTAAAAGCAAAAGATCAAAACAAAAATGTTATTTTGATCTTTAACTTAAAAAAAAAAAACATTTTTATTTCCAACCTGGACTGGAAGTAACGTCATGACGTTGCTTTAGTCCTCTAAGGCCAGTCGATAAAAGAGCGCTAACTGTTTGATAGGAGCAGCTGACTGCACCGCCGCATCATTTCTTGAGTGAACCGGCGGAAGCGGTAAGCCCGAGAAACACCTGCGAGTGGTGGGAGGGGGGGATGTACCCTCCCGCCGCTTCAAAAACTGTTCCTGTTGCTCATGAGCCGCTCAGACCGGTGTCATGAGAAATCCAGCCACCTGCAGAAAAAAATGGTACCGGGGTTATGGTTGATGATATCTAACCCCTTGCAAACTGCAATGTACAGTACTGTATATATGTATTGTGGTCTGCAAGTGGCAATTCATTAATAATCTAGTATATTATATGGTTTTTACGATGTGGTATTTGCATTCCTACAGCTTAGCCTATGTGTTTTGATTTTAGTTTTATTAAACCTATGGAGATAACCCTATAGAAACATTTGAAGTTCGCTCAGATTGAAGCCTTTATGGGTAATTCTACAATCTGTCTATCCTTGTTTCTGAGAGATATCTTATAATATAGTGGGTTTTGTTTCAGCATGATTAGGCACACGCTTAATTTACCCTATTTCCCTATAGTGCAGCCTTTCTCAACCCTTTCAACACAGAGGAACCTTTGAAATAGTTCTCTGGTTCTCGGGGGAACCCCTGCTGAAAATTAAAAACCTACAACTCATGATACATTAGTGTGATGGTCAATGGGAAGAATGCTCCTTACACTTGTGGTCATTGGGAAGAATTACCTCCTTACAGATAGCTAAAAGATCAATGGTGTCATTGGGAATTTATCTGAGAGATAGAAATTGATCATTGCTCAAGGAACCCCTAGCAACCTCTGGAGGAACCCTAGGGTTCCACGGAACGCTGGTTGAGAAACCCTGCTATAGGGCGTTAAAATGCATTATTTGGGAGCATGGACGCCTGAATCGGAGCTCCGCAACGCCGCCAGCTATAGGAGCCCGCCCTGCCTCACTGAGCCCGTGGAGGCAAGAAACAAGGGGTGATCTCGACCCCCACACATTGTAGCAACTCGCTATATGGCCGGTCCGGCTGCAAAAAAGGAGCTCTTTCCTCCTCTAGCGGCGGCTTTTGGGTGTACCAAGATGGCCGCCGCTCCGGCTACTACAGGAGGCCTCCACGAGGCAGTCAGTGACACCAGCACAGGAAACAACCATTCATCTGAGCTAAGGCAAGTACTCTCCCCAGCCACCCTCAACTACACTCCCAAGGCCCCGGGAAGCCTGATACAGATGGAAACCCCTTCTCCAGCCTCAACAGTATCTTTACTGGGCCGCATGCAGGGAGATCCTGGGCCTCCACACCTAGGCCAGGACATCCAGAACTTCCAGACCCCAGGCTCTCACAGCCATGACATCTCCACACAGGTAGATAACCTGTACCAGAAATTCTCACTGCTTTTGGAGAGGGGTCTAGCTCATACAGTGGAAAAGATTACTGGGGAAATTAAGATGGACTTTCAGATGCTGGGGATGAGAATGGACGCGATCGAAAATAAGCTGGATCGCACAGCCGCGGTTTCAAATCAAAATACAGACCTAATCTCCACACTACAAGATCAACTAGACACTGCCATGTTAAGGATCGATGATTTAGAAAACCGATCCAGAAGATACAACTTCAGAGTAAGAGGACTTCCTGAAAATATCTCAGACATCCCTGGAGCTATACAGGAGCTGATCAATAACCTCATACCAAATACCCCAGCCCATCGCTTGGAATTGGATAGGGCTCATAGGGCCCTAGGCCCCCCCAGGAAAGATGGCTCTCCAAGGGACATCATAGTAAAACCCCACTTTTACGCGATCAAGGAAGGGGTCATGAAACATTCCCGTACATCAGACAAGATTACATGCAAAGGCCATCAGGTACAAATATTTGCGGACCTTTCACCATACAACGTCGAAGAACCCTCAAGCCACTCCTGAATATTCTGACACAAAAAGAGATCAGATACAAATGGTCCTTCCCATTCGCAGTAAAGTTCTCACATAGGGGACGTGAATATGCCTTCTCGTCACTCCAGGAGGGAGAAAGACTTCTTCTTCATCTAAAACTCATATCTCAAGAATCGGATATGGAGGTCTCCAACAGCACTTCAAACTCCTCTAAGAGACTATCCCCTACCAGCCCCAGGACACCTCTATGGGAGAAAGCCAAGCCGAAGAGAGCCAAGGACAATGGCCCCACCTGAATTCAAGCTCGCCCATTGAGCATCCTTCCTACTCATATCTTGTCTTCTAGTTAACGATTTCTCGTTGACTTGGGCTCACACAGCCCCACTGGACCTTGGGGAGACTCCCCAACCTCCCTCTAGGGAGACTCTTTAATAGTTGATTTCCTGTTGATGTGTTCTCACCGGTTGTAGATTAGGTTCTGGGGTAACCCGGGGTTATGGCTTAGTGCTCCTGATTCTCTGGAGGTGCCTATTCCTCTCTTTGAATAAATTCACGGAAGAAGCCTTGAATGAGGGATAGTCGTCCCCAGAGAACAATCACCTCCTTCACCGGGAGGTGAGGGGGGTTCAGTTTAACCATGCTGAGACAGGCCTGGAGGGGCCTGAGACAATTGTCTGACCATAAGTTTTATACTGTTGAAGTATTAATATGGTTGTTTTTCTTTAACAGTTTTTCTTTTTCATCACAGGGCTCCTAGACTGGGGGGCGGTTCTCATGTGCCTCCACCTGCCCCTGTGACACCCTATGGCTCAGGGGGCCAGGAAGCCTGGCCTTTTTTACCAGGCTAATTTTGATCTTGACGGGAAGGCCCAGGAGATTTTCTCCCTCCTGGGCCATTTTTCCCTTTGCAGGAGAAACAATTCAGTGACATTACAGCACGATATCAATGTATTCTCTTCCCCTTCTAACCCCCCTCTTTCCCCTCCTCTGCTCTCTCGTCCGCAAAGGATTCCTGTACTCAGCTTATGTTCTCTCCTATTCTTATCCTATTCCCTAGTGTCGCTGCCTTACTGGTCGTCAGTATGAACACCTTCTTGGGGACCTCGGAGTGCTACCTAACAGGGACGACAAAAGAAGTCAGTGGGTTGCTCCAGGGGAGGGTAAGTGACCACAGTAACTCAGTACCTCTAACCCACGAATTCAATGGCTGACCACAACAAAATTCCTCTCCGCATAGCTACGCATAATGTACAAGGCATGAACTCCCCAGTTAAACGTAGGAAACTAGGGGACTGGTACAAATCCCTTAAAATTGACATCATAATGTTACAAGAAACCCATTTGCCGTCTCAATATAACCCAAAATTTTTACACTCCCACTTTACACAATTCTATCTGGCGAACGCGCCCACTAAAACTAAAGGTGTAGCGATCCTCGTGTCCAATAGGTGCAACTTCAAGTGGATTTCAGAAATTAAAGACCCGGAAGGTCGGTACATCTTAGTTAAAGGTCTAGTTGAGGGCCAAATGGTCACATTGATCTCGTATTACACCCCAAATAAAGGACAATCCAACTTCTTTCATCATATCCTAGAGAAACTGTCCCCCTTGATGGAGGGTTTGGTTCTTCTCGGAGGCGACACTAACGTTGCCTTTGATCAGAGCTTGGACAAAACTAGGCCCGCAGGAAGCCAACTGGTTCGGACGCCTAAAGCCAGTTTACGTATAGCTAAACTGTTACACTCCTATAATTTAGTAGATACTTGGAGGGAAATTAATCCTTCTACTAGAGACTACACACACTATTCACACCCGCACAGTTCCTATGCAAGGATTGATCATCTATTTACCCATGCCTATAATTTACCCAACATAATTTCCTCGCGTATACACGACACTGTGCTCTCAGATCATGCGGTGGTGTCCCTCTCCATTCACACAAACTCTAGAGTATTTCACACACCTTACTGGCGATTAAATGAATCGATATTGTCAGACCCGGTGCGGGTCTTAGAAATTGAAAAACACTTGCAGGAGTACTTCGCTCACAATGTTACCGAGGACATCTCGGCGGAAACAGTGTGGGCAGCTCATAAAGCCTTCATCAGAGGCAAGATTATGCAAATAGCGTCCCATATTAAAAGAGAGAGAAGGATAGATATAAGTAGACTGGAGGAAGCGTATATATCCATCAAGGCAGCGCATAAAAAACACCCTTCTCCCTCAATCCTAGACCGTTTAGACAGAGCTAGACTAGAACTTAATCTAGCTCTGACTACGAAAGCTGAGAAGAGTATCAGCTGGAGCAAGAATAAATTTTACACTATGGGAAACAAGATGGGTTCCCTTCTGGCGAATCAATTGTCCCCACGTATTACCCATTACTCATTCCCCAAAATTAGAACTGGAGGTAATCCTCCTTCCTCGAATCCTGATAAAGTTCTAGGAGCCTTTCACTCCTTCTATGAGAAACTCTACTCACCCCCTTCAACAGATGACACAAACAAGATTAAAAACTTCCTGGACGACATTCCGATCCCCATTCTAGCAACTACACATAGAAACATTATGGAAGCAGCAATTACGGAGGAGGAGGTTCGGGATACCGTCAAGGGACTTAAAAAAGGAACTGCCCCAGGCCCAGATGGCCTTTCAGCCCCATATTATAAAGCCTTTGTTGACACACTCACCCCCCACATAACCCGCTTTTTTAATAGCAAAATGAAAGGGGAGCCTCTTGAGAATCACTTAAACACAGCCTTTCTAACAGTGATCCCAAAGCCGGAAAAAAACCCGGAGCTGGTCGAAAACTATCGCCCAATCTCCCTTATTAACAATGATCTCAAGATCCTCACCAAGATCCTTGCCAACCGTTTAGCTTTGTTTATAAACTCCTACATCCACAAGGATCAGGTGGGCTTTATTCCAGGCAGGCAGGGCCCAGATCAAATTAGGAGGGCAATAAATATAGTCACCATTCTACAATCTAACTGGCCAGGGGGCCCTAAACAGAAAGGCATGTTACTTTCCTTAGACATTAGAAAGGCTTTTGATTCTGTATCTTGGCCCTATATTTTTGCTATTCTGGAGAGCTGGGGATTCGGTGAGAAATTTTTGAGCCTAGTTCGGGCTCTATACTCCAACCCGCAGGCTTTGATAAAACTTAGGGGCTTCTTCTCCAAACCTTTTCCCATTAAGAGGGGCACAAGACAAGGTTGCCCACTTTCCCCTCTTCTATTCGCGATTGCGATAGAAACCTTAGCAATCGCGATTAGAAACAACCCTAATATTAAGGGAGTAATGTGCGGGCATCTGGAACACAAATGTGGCCTATTCGCAGACGATGTCCTCTTATTCATAACGTCTCCAATAACTACTCTTCCCATTCTCCAGCGCTTGTTAGAAGACTTCTATAAAATATCAGGTCTCCAAGTCAACTATAATAAGTCACAGGCACTTAATGTTTCCTTACAACCAGACACTGTAGCCTTGTTAAAAAAGAATTTCCAGTTCGAATGGAGTGACTCATCTATTAGATACTTAGGCATTAACCTTACACCCAAATTTGAATCACTATATGCCCAAAATTATCCACTAATGTACCGTAAACTAGAAGCAGATTTACTATCCTGGTCCAAACTGAACCTTTCTTGGTTAGGTAAAATAAACTCGGTAAAGATGACCTTATTGCCTAGAATTCTCTACCTCTTCCGCTCCCTCCCGATCCCGTTACGGAAAGATCAACTGGACTCTTTCCAAAGCAAAATTCTCAAATTTATCTGGGGAAAAGCAGGGTTTAGGATTTCACAGCAATATCTTTATCACCATAGACGAAAGGGGGGTCTGGGTCTACCACATCTTATCAAATACTATAATGCGGCAAGATTGGCTCAACTATCGATAGTATACACAAAATTCGAAAAACCTGACTGGGTGGGAATGGAGAGGCAGGCTACCCCAAGGCACACATTGGATTATATTTTATGGTGTCCTCCGAAAAATAGGCCCCCGGTCTTGGCACCTACCCTCTCGCATACTTTGGCATTATGGGATAAACTGAGCAAACTTTCATCGCTAGTGTCCCCAATCAAACCTCTTGCACATTTGTTCCACAACCCATTATTTTTACCGGGAATGAACATCAAAGCCTTCCAATGGTGGCTGGACAAGGGCCTCTATCGCATAGGACATTTCTATACCTCTAAGGGCCCAATCACTTTAAATTACTGTAAAAGTAAAATAGATCTACCGAACTCAGAACACTTCAGGTTCCATCAAATCTCTAACTTTCTACACAAACTCTGGACGGAAAAACCTCTTACCCCTAACTTTACCACTTATGAAAGATGGTGTGGTCAGCCTATTGAACAAAAGGGGGGTATCTCGGTCATTTACGAGGCGCTAACCCAACCCCTGGAGAAATCTGCCTTCATGAATGCCTGGGAAGGAGACTTGAACTTTCAATGGGATTTAGAGAAATGGCAAACTTTGTTTTTCAAATCATTTCAGGGGGGTCTTAAACACAAACATTACCGAGGCCAGTGTAAAGGTAATCATGAGATGGTACCTAACTCCAGCAAAGCTTTCAAAGATTTATCCATCGGCTAATCCACTATGTTTTAGAGGATGCCAGATAGCTGGTACCATGGCACATATTTGGTGGGAATGTCCCAAAATAAGACCTTACTGGTCCAAGATTTTTTCGCTAATCAAAAAGGTCACTGATATACAGCTTCCGAGGTCCCCAACTATAGCCTTGTTAAACGAATTTATTCCCAGGATTCCCAAGCCGACACGCAAATTGATACACCATATTTTCCTAGCTGCCAAAATAACCATTGCAGGAGCTTGGAAACAACAGAATGTCTCCTTGAGAGCAGCAAAACAAAAAATATCTTGGCTTATGGCTCAAGAAAAAATAGCCAGTTCTATAACCAATAATAAACAAAGGTTCGAGGTGGTTTGGGAACCCTGGGCAACCTATAGGGGGATTTCCCTGGTGCCTGGTGTTCAGGCCCTGTAGGCGTTTAAATGGGCACACTAGGTAAGGAGCGACACTACCCCTCTCTTTTCTTTCTTAAACTTTCTGAAACAATCTTAACCTTTATTCTCTACCCTTCTTTCTCTTTCCCTTGCTTCTGGCTTGCACCTTTTTCTTTCTTATTCACTTTCCCTTTTTAATCTCACTCCCATATCCTTCCCCTTCACCTGCAGGATTCGGGCAGGTTATAAAGTGGACTTCAAGGGGTGAAGTTCCGTTAGTTGAATCCCTTGAGGTATTTTTCGGAGATCTCATACATCCAGACTTTCGAGGATAAGATAAAGCATTCTCGTCGAGTGGGAGGGAGGGGTCTCCCGGTCCTCTGGCACAGCAAGTTCCCCGTTGGGGGTGTTTGGGCCTGGGACTCCCTTCTACTCACCCCCCCACGAATAGTTCATAAACCTCGAGAGGGGAGGTCATTATTCAGCAATACCTCATCTGACAGATAGCGGTAAAGGAAATACTATTAAGACTTTATAAGGATTACAGATCTTGGATTTATTTGACTACCTTTGTCTTTCGCCTTTTTATCTTATATACTCTTTGTTGTTGGTGGAATAAGCATTTTCAGTTCTTTCCTACCTGCCTGATGCTACAAATGTATTTTGATGAAGCATCCATGATTGTATGTCTATATAATCTTAATAAAATTCTTGAAACAAAATGCATTATTTGGCTTTGCACATGATTTACAAATGGTTATTTGGGGATATGTGTGATTCTGTGTAAGGTGAGCCCTGCCGGTTGGTCTCCAATGAGGGTTTCCTTTCTGGGAAATATATATATGTGTGTGTGTTTAAAGAACACTTTTTCATTTCACTATACACATGTGGCTCCTGAAGAAGAGGACTTCATCCTAGAAAAGCGTTGAGCCCCCAGAGAGAAAAAAATCGACATCAAAGATGCGTTATTTGCCTGATGTATTTATATTTTTTAAAGTTTTTTCTTTGTTGTGTACAATACATATGGTAAAAAGAAATGTCTACATACATACCTTATCTTTTATATTTGAATTAATAAATATTATGATTTTAGAATATTTGTTGTAGCTCAAAAATCCTAATTGTGTTCTCTTGCAAACTTATGTTTGAATGTTCATAGCTTAGCCACAGGCTCACTTTAAGGTGAACAAAACTGATGTGCCTACTGAAGAGATTTAAAAAAGGAGCCACTTTGATAGTGATAGCTTAACACATTTCTGAGCTAAAAAGGGCTTTATAAAATTAGAAAAAATAAAACTTTTGAAAATGAAATGTTCATTTATTACCAAAAAAAAAAATCACAACAGTCTGATATTATGTTTGTGAAATGAACATGTTTGATGAAAAACTGATCATGAGATAAAATAACTACAGGTGAGATAACTGCTGTGGCTTTGTTTGGAGTTTAATATAAATGAACATTGTTATTACTCAATGAGGAATTCTCATCTTCTGGTTTCAAATACATATCAATCAACAACTACATATACCAGAGTTATCAAATACATAATGCTGTATGTACCTACATGTGTTGTTAACTTGATGCATTGACAATCACACATATGTTCTTAAACACAATCATTGTGGTCAAATGTGGTTTCCTGCTAAATAATAATAAATGATATTAGTGTAGCACCCCCTAGGTTGCTAGATGATGTAAATAGTGTTTTTTGGCAGAGTAGGTACATTTAGGCAGCCCTAGCTGGTACTAGGCCTGTTTGTTTTGATCTGGGTTGGGAGTGACTCAGGGTAAAGCTGGTGACTTACAGACAGCATCACGGGGACTTCCCACTTCTTTCTAGAATATTCTAGTCTCTTCCAGAAAGGAAGGAGAAGAAGAGAGGTGGAGCTGTCTGGGGTATTCTAGGGAGCCCTGACCAATCCCCAACTTGGATTGGCAGGGGGCAGGCCTCCTTAAATACCTAGGGTCAGCCCAGCTGGGGAGGAGTTGTTCAGGAAGGAAGATGGAGATGGAGTGCCAGGCTGTCGGTGGCCTTTGAGGGAGCTCCCCAATCTGGGGGGTGACCTTGGGCCGGGCTTGGGTGCGGACAGGACCCTCTAAGAACACATGTAGGTGACCTGGACTGGCAGCATGGGAGCAAGGAGAGGACAGAAGGAGAGAGCACTGCCAGGCAAGTCTCAAGGGAGGAACAACAGGTCGCAGCCAGGAGGGCTCATGAGTGATGCACGGTCAGGAGGACTGGGGAGGCATCCCTGGGACAACTGGAGGAGCGCAGTCTGGGATGGGTGCAGAACCAGAAGAGAGGACTGGGGAGGCATGCCTCAGAGGACTGGGGGAGCGCAGTCTGGGATAGGTGCAGAACCAGAAAAGAGAGGACTGCGGAGGCACACCTGAGAGGACTGGGGGAGTGCAGTCTGGGATGGGTGCAGAACCAGAAGAGAGAGGACTGGGGAGGCATGCCTGAGAGGACTGGGAGAGCGCAGTCGGGGATGTGTGCAGAACCAGTGGGGAGGATTGTGGTGGTATGGGCAGTGGAGAGAGGCAGCTGCAGTCTGGAGGTCTGTCAGGGCCTGAAGAGGTGGTACTGGGAGTAGTAGCTACATAAATGGCTAGCACTGTGACATACTGATATTTTTGCTACAATAAAGGGGCCCACGGTCCCTGCCTGCAAAAGGCAATCACTTTAGGCTTGGTGGAGTCAGTGCCAGGCCTACAAATCAATGCTAGCTGATCTGAGACGTTCAAGCAAGTGAAGTGCTGGAGGTGTTGAAGAGTGATAGTCTGCAAGCAAGTGAAGTGCTGGAGGTGTTGAGGGGCGATAGTCTGCAAGCAAGTGATGTGCTGGAGAGAAGAGAGGAGATGTATATAGAAACATAGAAACATAGAAAAGTGACGGCAGAAAAAGACTGAGTAGTCCATCGAGTCTGCCCCTTTAAATTATTTTTTTTTTTTTACATTAACCTTGTTGTCTGACTATGGATTTATGTTTATCCCAAGCATGTTTGAAGCCATTTACTGTTGACTGTCTCACAACCTCTGTTGGTAGTTTTTTTTTATTAAATTTCCCCGTCTGAGCTACCTGATGAGTCAGAAAAAGACGGCAGTGAAAAGATACAAAGATACAAAGATATATGTAGAGGAGAGAAGAGAGGTCGTGTAGTGAACGAACGTCTGATAGCGGGGAGTTGTGGAGGTCGTGAAGTGAACGAACGTCTGATAGTGAGAAGTTGTGGAGGTCGTGAAGTGAACGAACTTGCAGAGTCTAGTCGATCGTAACTAAACATCCGGACCGTGACTGAGGTGGTTCGGATTTCACTAACGGAAAACGTCCGTCCCTGGCACCCGGGGAAATAACATCGTTTTTATAGTC